>CABFWB010001657.1:94095-105281 GCA_902151455.1 Timema bartmani
CTTAGTTTGCCCTGAAAGGAAGCTTACCTTAAAGGGTTACACTATGGTGTAGCTTTTATGATAGGGCCATGGCGCAATCAATAAAGGTTAGTCTATTACCTTTCAGAGTAAACTGAGTATACTACTAGTCCAAATTAGTATGAATGTAATAACAAATCTATAGCAATTTAATCGCATGTTGCGATATTTTTTGGAAGGTACAGGAAAGTTGGATAGAAACATATAAATCTAGGTCGGGGGATTGGGCGGTGACAATCGATTTTCTTCAAGACAGAGCCATCACCTCTCTGTCCAGTGGCAGCAGTGTAAAGTGTGAACTGTGTTTATATTTTCATTGTAAAAACCATATTGTGTTCATCCCCTTTATAGGTTTCTGTCCACCTTCCCTGTACCTTCTTACAAATATAACCTTTAAAAGATGGTTTTGGAAAATAATCTGTATCCCTCCTGAAGTGACGTAGGCGTTACGAACCCACCTGGCGAGGTTGATGCGGGCCCTCTGCCCCCCGCTGAGCGAGATCCCCCTCTCCCCGACCACACTCTTGTCTCCGTGAGGCAGGAGCTCCAAGTCTCTGCGGAGGGCGCACACTCTGACCACCTCCCTGTACCGTTCACGGTCGTATGACTCCCCGAACAAGATGTTGTTACGCACCGAGCCGGCGAACAGCCAGGGCTCCTGGGCCGCGTACGAGATCTTGCCCTGGACGGTGACAGAGCCGCTGGCGAGGGGGAGCTCCCGGAGCATGGTGTGGAGCACCGAGGTCTGGAACGAGAGATTACGTTCAGGGATTGCGTTTAGGGATTACGTTCAGGGATGCACGAGCGCTAGAAAGTTTGAGTACAGTTCTAATAGTTGTTTCAACGCTTTGATTCATTTTTTTTTTATTTTTTTTTTTACAAAACCTGAAAACTTATAGTTGGGTCGAATCAACTACTCTACGGATCCGATTTATCTTCAAATCCTAAATCTTGAATATGAACCTGAATCTTGGAATAATTATGAACACTGGAGGAAATATAAATATTAATATAAAATACATAGAGTAACTAAATCTTTACATTCATACATTCAGTTAAGTGTTAAATTACTGGTCTGGGGCCTGGTTGTTAAGTTCATCCTATAATTATAATTGGTTATGAACTACCAATAAGCGGTATTGGAACTCTAAACATATTTCACTAGTAATATAGGAGGAAAAAAAATAAAAATAATTCAAAGATGCAAATCCTTGAATCTTTAATATCCTTAAGGATCCGAACAATTCAAGGGTCCACCCTAAATTCGAGTATGTACTTGGAATTTTCAATTTTATTGCAAATATTTTAATTTAAGTTGTTTTTTATTTGCACCACCTGTTCAGGTTATACACATATGTACTAATTACTCTTCTGTGTAAAGGATGAGGAAGGTTTAGTTTATATGAAGTGTATCAACATTTGCACCTTCAATACACCCAAGCAGGATTCAAACCCTGATCTCCCAGTCATTGGCAGTCCAGTCTAACACGAGAATGACCCACGAAGCAGGTCTTGAGTTAACCTAAGTTTATTCAATTCTAAGAAATCAATTTATAGCAATTAGAGTTCCTCAATATTTCCTTTCGTCCGATTTAAAAAAAAACTGAGTTTGTGTGGTCATAATTTTTTACATTAAAAAAATGTATAAAAAATGTTTGTATTTGTGGTTTATGCGTGGATAGTTAAGAATCATTAACTTTAAATATTTCCTGTACAAATACTGTTCTTTATTACTAGAACGTGAATAAAGGTTTTTTTTTCAAACTCAATTCGAAAAGAAACATGGCTACTAACACAGTCCTAATTATACTAAAAACATAACCTTGGACAAAGAGGTAATGGCTGCCTCTTGAAGACAATCTATCGTTACCGCCCACTTCCCAAACCTAAGTTTCATTCTGTCGGAACTCACCAGGAAGGGAGTGTGAAACGCGAAACACAACTTACTAAAAGAGGGAATCATTTGTTCTCGAGGGTTTGAGCGGTGACCGACCTTTCCGGCACCCACCGGACCGATGACGGCCAACAGTCTCCCTGGCTTCACAGTCAAGTTGATGTTGGTCAGCGTGTTCTCGACGCTCTCCGAGAACCACTTGGTGGTCACATGGCTCATGGTGACACCCAGCCCGGAGCCGGGGGGAAGGCCGTTCTTAAGGACGTCTGGCTTCTCGCAGCCGGAGTTGTCCTTGTAAGACAACATCACCACAGAGTCTTTCACGTCCGTCCTCGACACTTCCCGCGCATCCTTTAGTGAGGCTAGCTCCTCATAGCTTAGAAAGGTCTGAAATAAGAAAGTTCCTCAATTAGGGCAACTAATCAGTGGTAAAAAAAAAAAAAATCAATAAAAAAATGGATTTCGGCATAAAAAGTCGTAAAATCAAATATTTAATATGGTAAAAAATCAACTTTTCTTTAAGTGGTAAGGTGCAACAAATAGAAACATTATGGATACAATTTGCAAGCAAACCAAAGATACGAGATTAAAAACATATATTTTTGTTTATTTCTCTTCTTTTGCCTCCATCCACCTTTACCTTCCAAATATAACCATTTATTTCCTTACTATTCCTATAACCAATCACAATTCCTACGCTAGAAAATGTATTTCCCTCGAACAAAGACTATTGGTAAAGAAGTAAAAGATGTGTCGAGTTGGCTTTTTATGATCTGTAAATTGTGACCAAAGGCAAATATGTCAAATATGTAAGATTTAAGACGACGTAAGAAAGAAAGATGATGTTACCTTCGTATGTTGGATTCTTCAAACATGTCTTTCTCTTTCCCTGGGCGGGCGTTCATTTAATGTACACGTATTAGTTCATTTTAACTTTTTCTTTATTTTTATCATTTTCCATTAGTTCAAAATTGTTTGGCCATTGTTAAATAAATTATGAGAAATTTAGCCATAATTTTTCCATAGTTGGCACTATACCACTAAGTTTGAGTTCTTTTTTTTTTTACAATTTTCAGCCGAAAAGGGCATTGTATTTTCAAACTTTTAATACAAAAATGAAAAATTTTCAATCAAAATACAATAATTTTTTCACCACAAATTGGGGTATCTAATAATAGATTCAAATAGCCGATAAAGTCACAAGTCCATCACAGACTCTGCCTCAAAACTACAAGTGAAGAGTGACCTTTAGCAAGGGACAGATTCTGGCTATTCCAGTGGTAGTGGATTGACTTGCTAAGATAAGGATCCTTGGTTATATTCTCATGACCAGGCGTCATTTAACAAATCTACGATATAGTCTTTTGACTTAATCTAGGAAAATAAAACATACCTGTATTCTTTTTATGGAAACTATTCCTTCCGCTGCGTTGGCGATCCCTCGGGGGAAAAAGTCTGTCATACTCAGTTTCATAATGTTGAAGAAGGACGCAACCACAAACACCTGCAACAGAAGAATATCACCCTTCACCCTTAAACACCGTCATTTGGGGCGAGTTTAAGACGGGAACATCGACCAGGTAAGACTATACTAAGCGATAAAGAATGTTTACAAGCCTTCTCCGCGGTGATGTCGTTGCCCAGTAGTACATACATGAGCAAGGTGAAGAAGAGAGTCAACCTGGTTGTGAACATCTGAAAGGAATACATGATGGCTCGGAGATACGACGTGATCCTAATCTCGTGGATCTCGTTCCTGGCAACAAAACAAAACAACACAAGAGAGGTTGAATTTATCTTCAAGGAAAACTTTACGAGGTTCATATTGTTATATTAATCAAGGAATCTTCGAATCCTTAAGAGTATTCGAGATAATATCGGATTCGAGACTCAGAATACTCTTAAAAAAGAATCTTAATTTTTCAATTGAAATTTGTTTTTAAGTTCTAATACTACCTAATGGTGGTTCAGAACAAACATAATTATGGGACAAAGTCAACAACCAGGCCCCAGACCAGTAATGTAACTCTTAACTGAATGTTATAGTGATTGGATTATAAGAAATAATGTTATTATTTAGCACCTATTTATATTTTCTATTATTTCAATATATTTCTATTTCCTCTAAGGTTTATGATTTTTTCCCAGGATTCAGATTCTAATTAGATATTTAAAAGTTAAATGAATATTCAAATTCGAGATTCAGATTCGTAAAATTCAACCCAATTCTATTTTTATTTAAATATATATATATAAAACAGTATGTGTGGAAGAGGAGAATAATAGAAGCCATTAAAGGAGCAAGAATTGTGAGGTATTCTAGTAAACTGACCAGGAAATAGTCTGGAAACAAACGAATCAACTGATTACATCAGCGCAGGACTTTAACTAACCAGAACAGAAGCAACACCCAATCCCGCGGCCATTAATTCATTAATGCAAGAGGTGAAAAAACACATTTTAGCAAATATAAATTTTTCAGCCATGCAGGGAATTGAACCCATGAAGCCTTAGTTGAGTAAGCAGGCACGCTACTGAGCCAAGGTGTCAGGAAAAGGTCTTCCTCTTGAAATCAAGACGTGCAGAGTGTATTGAGATTGACAAGTTGGAGCTAACTTCCTGGCGTCCGCGACGACCTTGGAGAAAGGGATCTCCCAGGTGTACATCTTGATGACCTGGATACCGGAGATGATCTCGTTCATGAGACGCACTCTCTCGTCTGTCCTGATGGCGGATCTCAGTCGCCGCGAAGCAATCTTCTTGCCGATGTATCCTGGATTGACAAAATAGTATTAGTTCTAAGAATTTCTAAACAATTAAAGGATTCCGATTCTAAAATTTCAACCCCAAACTTTTTATTCCTCAACATTTAACAATTTAAATATTTTCCCCCCTGCATGCAACCTCACGCCCATACCTTGAAGGGGTATGAAGAGGAGGGTGGCCAAGACGCCCAGGACAGAGGAGACACCGATAATGTTCCACATGAAGTACGTCACCAAGACAGCCTGGACAGGTCCCAGGATCAAATAACAAAGGTGGATGAGGATGAAGTCCAGCCGGCTCACGTCGTTTGAGAGCAAGTTAACCACCTGGCCCACCGTGGTCTCCCCCAAGGCCGTGTGGCTCAGACGCAGCGACTGACAACAAATTAAATTCCTTTTTTTTTTATTGCAGGTAAGTTGGTAGCCCTCACTTCTAGATTCTAGATTTTAGATTTTAAAGGCCCAATGACCCTCACGAAAGTAAACTGGGCTCCAATCCATTCAATGACAATCATTTCTAATTAGCTATAAGTATTATATTTGGAAGAGAGTACAGAGGAAAGGTGGAGAGAAACATATAAAAGGAAAGGACACGATAAGGCTCTAACAATGAAAAGAACACAGTTCACACTTTACACTGCTGCCACTGGACAGAGGGGTAATGGCTGCCTCTTGAATTAAATCAATCACTACGGCTGAAGCGAAAAAAGCTTTTACTTAAATAAATATAGTGTGTAAAGCTTTGATGTAACTTATATAAATTTAATAAAATATATATATATATAAATATGTTCAACACCTTAGCTCAGTCAATAGCGTGTCTGTCTACTGAACTAAGAGTCCCGGGTTCTATGCCTGGTATGTCCGAAAAATGTATCATTGGGGAAATGTGGGTTTACCCTTTCACATTGATGGATGTTGTGCCTGTCCTAGTCTTAAGTTATATTATAAGACATATGAAGCCACGACAGGTCTAGCAAGCCGGGAGTGGAGAATATATGTCTTGAATAAAAAACTGACCACATACTCTAATAGTGATGGATGTAATATATATCAGTGGTGGCTTGTGGCCTAGTAAGTAGGTGGAGGGCTGGGTGGTTGAACGAGGGTACCTAGAGCCTTATATATCAAACATACCTTCCTGTATATCAGGGAGCAAACGGCGACACGCATCTTCATGCCGAGGTGACATACTTCCATCATGTAAGGTTGTCGGACAAAGATGAAGACGGCCGAACAGACAATCAAGCCCACGGCATTCAAGTACGCCGCTTCCTTGCTGACGTCGCTGTTGGGCTCAAAGTGCCGGATCAGCTGGCCGAGGAACAGAGGTTGAGCAATTCTGGAAACAAAGCCTCACTTGACGAGGGTTCTTCGAATCTCTTCAATATTAACTCAACAATTTGTCAACAAGGAAAAAATAAATAAATCTGACAGTGTCTTACTACACACACACATACACACATATCTACTAATTAGGATTATATTTGTTAGGGATGATGAAGGTTAAATTTAGATTAAGTGTATCCACATTTTCTGGGAGAGAGAATTGAAAACAGTTGAAGAAAAACCACCCTTAGTACCAGGGTTGTGGAATTTAAGCTGGAAGCTGTTTTAGATAGAATCGAAGTTGGAGTTGGTAAAAATGTACGTTCTCCGACCCTGGCTTCAAACTAAAAACAAATTATAACAATATATGATAGATATTTAATTTTATACCTTTTTATTTTTTAGATATTTGTAATTTTGACTGAGAAATTTATTTTTAATATAAATTCACACTGTCAAAGAGGCTTCCCATGAAGTTACCTGTATTGGAGCATTTAAACCGCAGTTAATTACATGATATGCCCCTAGCAGTACCCTATTTATCAGGTGACGCCAGAACTAGCACAAATTTGAAAATACAAACTTCCCCCGACTCGACTCGTGGCTAAGTAGTGTAATCTCTTGCTTGTAAGAGTATAAAATATAACTGTTATCTATGAAAAGAGTTAACATAAAAGACTCCCAAGAGGTCACAGGTTTCCTTCCATCCTCACCTGAATACCAGCTCCATGATAACAATAAACACGTTATAGAAGCAATACACAGGGCCGTAAGTTCTCACGAGTAGCTGTAACAGGCTGGGCTTCTTCTCCTTGTGGAGTTTTTCTTCCCACGCTCTGGAACAATTGACAAGAACACATCCAATAACAAAGACACATCATTCAAATGAGACATTAGGAACATTTTATCGCTATCAGTTCTTTGTATGAAACCAAAAAAAAAAAGCCAATAATTTAGTATTGGTCTAATATATAATAATTATAGCACCAAGACGTTAAGTCACTAGGAAGTAATACCAAGGGATTTAATTATATGTAAACCTCTTTCTTCTGATACTAAGATGTAATTGTGCCTGTACTAGAGCTTCATTAAAATATGGAACGATAATTTATACTTTACAAGTTGGCAGATATTTTTATTACTATTATTATTATTAGCACCGTGTCTTACTATCCATTCGTGTTATACGCACTTACGCTAATATGTAATGATAGGGTGATTGTGAGATGAAATGGAGGACCTACAGTTTAACGTGGGATCCGAACCACGGTGGAGGCCTGGCACTCCACACATTCACAAGTTGTGATTAATACACATCTTGTCATAGGTGAAGGAAGGGTTTGGCAATCAGATAAATCTGTGCCGGGACCGAGGATTGAACCCCGGACCCCCAGCACAAAGGTCCGACACTTTACCCCTAGACCAGCAGGTCACACTATTTTTATTAAATTAAGAGTTGGAAGGGGGACATTGGTCAAGCCATGGCCCCAAAAGAGGTATGCGATCGGCAAAAGTTGTTAATGTTTGGGAAGCAATAACTCCATGGCTTAAGCCTGTGATCCAGCTGTACGCATCGAGCGGCCACCGTTGTTAGCAATTGATAATGCTTACATTTGTAGATAGAGGGTGTCAGGTGGTCAGCACAGCAAACACTATGGCTGTCAATCTCAGTTCTCTAGACTGGAGTCGCTAACTATTTATTCAAATATCTCCTCATTTGTCTTAATGAGGCTGAGTCCGTTTCAGGCCCATTGCTTCAGAGAAAAATTCTGGATGCGCGGAGGATTGAACTCAGAAACTCTGTAGCCAAGATCTCTGACCACTAGACCCTATAGGCAGTCCCCAAAAATAGTTGAAAGTGCATCCTCTTACCTTTCAAATTTGTTCCCTAGGTAATCAGACTTGTGTTCGTTTAAAGGCACAAACAGATCTTCTACTTCGAGTTCTTTCTTCAAACCGCGCTTGAAGATCTTCCAGACCCACCTGCGGAGGAGATACGACCAAATGGTGATGGGGGCAGAGCATTTTATACAGAGACTGGACACTAGGATACTTCAGTACTCAAAAGAGCACTCTAAATTTAATTTTTGAACTGAGCCATTATTTGTAAACATAAATTTGAAGTGTGTTTGGTGAACGTCACATAATCTGAAAAAACTAATAGTGTAAATAATATTTAAAATTAAATCAAATATATTCTTTACATTGAAAAATAACACCTGAATATGGGAGTCGAACCCAGAACCTTTGGCTTAGTACGCCAATGCTCTAACCACTTAGTTATCCAGGAGTTGTTCCGTACCCAGGGTCCTTCTTCACTCGTATTTTAAGTCAGAGTCTATGATGGACGTGTGGGAATTATCGGCTACATATTTTTCAATTAAAAAAATATGTTTTGATAGTTATAAATTGACACGGGATCAGAAAAGGGAGCTTACCTTCACCCAGGTCAATATTGAGCTATTGGTATCACTGTAAAGAACACAAATTGCTGAACAAAGTGATGTAAGATGTGTTAACATATTCCAAGAATTGAGAAAGTTATTGCCAACTGAACCCGCAAGGTGAAAAAGTGTGTTTTGAGAAAACAAGGGTTAAAGTTGTAAATTATTTAAAGACAAGTAGTAAAACGCTTTATCTGCTATCTAGGATGTATAATATGAACTAAAACCTATTTCTAGTTGCTCTAAGAGAGTGTAGGTATTTGCTGCAATAATCTAAAAAGATGACTACTATCAGCTGTCATGGAATATTTGCTCGATGAAGATAAGGTGCCTTTTCCCGTGCCGCGTCACCATTTACCATTTTCAAAACATATTATCCCTAATTAATGTTACACTAATTATTAGTGTAAGAATAATATTTTATTGATACAATAAGATTAATAACAGGAAAATACCCTATCAAAAATCAATCTCGTTGCCGTGGAAACAAAGCTTCCATAAGTGACCGCTAGGTAGCTCTAAGTGTACTGTGATGACAAAATAGTTTTATGCACTATGCACTTAGGGGCCCCAGAAACGTGTTTTATTAAAGTGTGCAGTAAAGTGCACAAGTGTGTAGTGCGCACACTATTCAAACATGTTCATGTTTTTTTTTAATGGATTAGTAAGTTTATATCTATAGGAAGTGTACCCGCATTTGTGTGGAGGGAGAAAATGGAAAGCCATTTTGGAAAAAACCACCCTCAGTACGCCCGACCAAGATTCGAACCTGGATCTCCCCGTCATCGTCAGTCTAATCCACTGCGAGAGTAGCGCGTTAGACCACGCGGGCACCAATATGGGTAATAATCTAAAGTTCATTAAAAAGGTCGCATGATTGTCTAACAGATGCCAGCACTAACTCAATATGTGTTCAAATAATTGGATTTTACACCTTTTTCCCTTGTACCTTTCATATGGTTTGGCTTACACAAGATGACAACATGAATAATTGTTAAATTTAGAAACTATCTTCAAAATAGTCTCATTAAAAAATTATTTTGAAAGCACATAAATTGGTCAGTGATAATACTTGTGACCCTAAGATTATTCCAAATCAAAATCTCAATTTCGGGGGGTGGGGGGGGAGAGTCTACACCATTATCATGCATTAGATACTTGGGCAATATTTTACTTTCAAGTTGATCAATTTTCTCAACATTATCTTAACACTTTTTTAACTGATATGCATGTTCACATAAAAGGTGGAAATCAAAGTTAGTATTGTTATGTCCCCGAGCAGGTGAACATATTTAGATTAATTTAAGTTAATTGCAAAGATATGGTTGGGTTTTAATTTTTTCCAAGTGGATGATTAATCATTACTTAACTCATATCTATTGTAAGAATCTTTACCAACACTTGAGCCGACACAAGCAAGGACTGGTATCTAATATTATCTATGAAAATGTACACTAAGCCTGATAGTTACCACTGTGAACGTCTTGATTTATTTTTCCAAGGCACTTGACATGTTTCGTGTCACAATGAAGACTAATGTGTTTCTGTTGTGAACATTTAACTATCTATTTTAAATTATAAATTCAAAGAAGTTTGGTTGCTAGTTTTTCGGGCTTTCTTGTAAACTTTTATATATATTGCTGAATTGGTTTTTGGAACAAGCTTTTCAATGTATTTTATAAAATACAATATTCTGTGTGTTTTACAAAAACCAAACCAAGTTATAATACAGTTATGTATTCACAAATATCACACAATTTTTTTTTTAAAGATGTGAAATTCCCTGCATTTTTTCAGCTCACCCGATTTCTCAAGCGTGTGTAAATTATATATTTGTCTCAAGCCAAGCTTCCCGTGAGCTCCGAAGCACTCATAACTCCCCTAGTCCTCCACCATATGAAATCTAGATTCAAGAGCACCCAAAGATTCGAGACAAGCCCCCATCAAATCTGGTTTAATCAATTTGAATCACAAGGCCTTGACCACGGCCGAGGCCATAAGGGCTATCAGCAGCCTCATATCGCGTGGACCGGTGGAGCTACGAAAGGGTCGGCAATTTCACTTACACAAAGAAGAAGGCGGAGAGGATGTTGGCGGTGGCCCGTGGGTGAGCCGGCCGCACAGTCTTCTTGCCCGAGTCCATCGTAGCCCTTGGTCAGACCATGTGACACTCCCGTCTCCCTCGAGTTGACAGTCAGCGGAGGAGCTCGCTGCTATCACCGCTCTTTATACCTGCAACTCAATTGTAAACACAAGGTGATCAATTTTAACCCCATGCTATTATCCTCCCACCTTCAAGAATAGTTATAACCACCAACTCATATTGACAGCTTTAATTTTTCCCTAAACTGTTTGTTGAATAATATTTATTTTTTATTTTATTTAACACCGTGTCTTACTACTCGTTCGGGTTATACGCTACTAATTACGCTAATGGATTAGGAATTGGGAAGGTTGTTTAGGGAAATTGAACCCGCATTTGCGTGGAGGGAGAGTTGAAAACCATTTACGAAAAACCACCCCAGTTCACCCGACCGAAATTAGAACCTCGACCTCCCCGTCCTCGACAGTCAAGCTCAACACGACTAGCGCGTTAGCCAACTACGCCACCGAGGCGGGTTGTTGAATAATAAATAGGTGACCATCTTAGGCGGTCGAATGGTCTAACCAAAGTGTCACTCCTACAATTTTTGACGGAGAGATTGGGGTTCAGATTCCGTTCAGATGCAGATAGCT
>CABFWB010001657.1:105384-147993 GCA_902151455.1 Timema bartmani
CTAAATAGTTTCCTACTCTCCTTCCACGCGAATATGAACACATTTTCTCAAAATTCTACCTTCCTTATTCATATCGTTTGAGCGTAATGTATACATATGTGTACAACCTGAACAGGTAGTTAGATACAGTGTAAAAAAAAATTGGCTTAACCAATGTTGATTGTTTCCTTATCTAAATTTACATTAAGTCACTTACTTTAAATTTACCAAACTCGTAAAAATAATAAGAGAAAGTTTATTCTTAAGTTTAGATGAACCTGTTGTTACTGTTGCTTCCCCCGTGATTGGCTTTGATATTCGGAACAATTGGAATGAGCGCGCATTCACAAGATGATACAAACAACAGAGCCAGCATCTCAAGTCAAAACAATTGATAGGTCAAATGATCAATTACTCGTTCTAAAAACATTTTCATGCACTACTTTTTTTAGAAGCGACAATTTTTTATTATTATTTTTTTTGCAAGAAATGAATGATGTCTCGTTAACATAATAGCCTTGAGATTAAATACTTCAATTAAGTGTATTAATTATTATTATTATTATATGGTTGTTTTTGCATGCACTTTCAAAACACAAGGTTTTTAAACGCTTCTTATGAGGAAGGACAGTTAGACTCTAACTTTTTTTTTATCACCGTTAACTACCCATTTGGATTACATCCACAAATGAACTTTTTTTTTAGCACCGCATCTTACTACCTATTCAGTTTATACGCGTATGTACTAATTACACTAATTATTATTACTAGCACCGCATCTTACTACCGATTCAGTTTATACGTGTACGTACTAATTACACTAATTATTATTACTAGCACCGCGTCTTACTACCCGTTCGGGTTGTACGCAAATTACACTAATGAGTAAGGGATTAGGAAGGCTTAATTTAGAGGAACTACACCCGCATTTGCGTGAATGAGAGTGGAAAACCATTTAGTAAAAACCACCCGAGGTGCACCCGATCGGGATTGAACCCTGATCTCTCTGTCTTTGGCAGTCTAGTCCAACACAAGATTAGTGCGTTAGACCACGTGGCAACCGAAGTGGGTTTGTGGTCAACTTAAAGTGACACTTACTCATTTGTATTGAGACTTTATACCAAACCACAAAATAATATTTTATTTTAATTTACCCTTCTTAATGGACAATCCTTGTTTGAGGATTTTCAAGAAATTATATATTAAAATAAACCACATGATAAAAAAAAGCCCAGGTAATCCTAGAATGGTTTCTAACCGAGAACAGTAGACATTTAAACATAAATAGAACTCTGTTATCTGATCTAGATAGGTCTATTAGGTTTCATACAATAGTATCCTGAACAAAGATGTATAATTACATCAGGAGTACAGAGTTGAATCGAATGTCAACATCAACATGTTATCCAGTTCAGTCTTGTTACTGTCAACAGTTTCACAATCTACACCCGACATAAAGACTGTGTCAAAAGAAACAGAACAATAACTTATTTTGTGTGTATGAGGTAATTTTGTTAACGTCCCGATGTTTTGGACTTAAGTACGGTAGAACAAATTAAATAGCAGATCCGTATGGAAACAAAAATAAATTTTTATGGAATTATTAATTCATTTTTCATCCGTTTTAGTGGCCAGATGTCCTAAGGCGTTACTCTCCTGACTAGCTGATGATGGAGAGATATGGGTTTGTATCTCGGTCGGGTCTACCAAGGTTTTTTTTTTCTATATGGTTTCCCATTCTCCTTCCACGCAAATGCAGGTAGATTACCTTTAAAATAAGTTTACCTTCCTCATCCTTAGCCCATTAGAGAAATTATCAAATATGTGTATATCCTGAATGGGTAGTAAGACGCGGTGATAAAAAAATAAATAAAACAAACCTTTTTTCTTTGAAAGATGTTTGAAGTTGAAAACTCTTTACCATAAAAAACGCCAACGCCTAGTTTCGACTGAGCCACTTATTACCTGTTTGGGTTATATGCTTGTGTACTAATTATGCTAAAATGTGTTGAGATGAGGAAAGTTGTACTAAGAGGAAGTGTACCTACATTTGTGTGGAGGAAAAAGTGGAAAAACATTTAATAAAAACCACCCACATAACAACCGGTTAAGATTCGAACCCCGATCTCCGCCTCATTCGCCGTCTAGTCTATTGTGAGAGTTTGAACCTTTGACGGTTTGAAAGTAGTTAAAAAAATGTTTGAGGGTTTGAATATAGTTGAAAAATGACACGGCAATGTAAACAGAAACCATTGGCTTCAACACGCTCTACCGCTGAGCTAACCAGGACCTGTCTCGTGCTCAAGGTCATTTATCATTCATTACTCAAACCAAACGTGTTGACACAAACATTCGCAATTAAATATTGTACTAGCGACGGCATGAATATCGACCCCTTGCCACTGATTTACACATGTCCCTCACAGACTCAGCCTTAAGACTATGAGTGAAGAATGATCTTGAGCATGGGACTAATCTTTGATAGCTCAGTGGTAGAGCATTAGCGCTCTAAGCCAAAGGTCCCAGGTTCGATTCTTGTGTCCAGAAGTAATTCTTTCAACTATATTTAATCTTATAATTGTGTTGATATTTTCCACACAACATCAACAACAATTTGTTCCTTCCCTTTTCAAGCCCAGCACCACTACAATATCGGTGGAGGATATTGGTTTGAGTCCTGGGGAGAGTGCAGAGATAGGAAGTGAGAGGGGACGTTAGCTCTCTCTACATTTGGCATTTCTAGTTTTTACTTGAACAGTGTCCATATAGTAGTGATATGTTTGTGCTGTGTCTGTGTGATGGTGATGAGGTTGTGTTATGTATGTGTAATAGTGATGTGTTTGTGCTGTGTATGTGTGAGAATGATGAGTTTGTGCTGTATCTGTGTGAGAGTGATGTGTTTGTGCTATGTGAAAGTGATGAGTTTGTGCTGTGTCTGTGGGATAGTGATGAGTGTGTGCTATGTGATAGTGATGAGTTTGTGGTGTGTGATGGTGATGAGTTTGTGCTGTGTCTGTGGTGTGTGATGGTGATGAGTTTGTGCTGTGTGATGGTGATTAGTTTGTGCTGTGTGATAGTGATGTGTTTGTGCTGCATGATAGGTGATGAGTTTGTGCTGTGTGATGGTGATGAGTTTGTGCTGTGTGAGAGTGATGAGTTTGTGCAGTATGATGGTGATGAGTTTGTGCTGTGTGATGGTGATGAGTTTGTGCTGTGTGATGGTGATAAGTTTGTGCTGTGTCTGTGGGATAGTGATGAGTTTGTGTTTTGTGATAGTGATGAGTTTGTGGTGTGTGGTGGTGATGAGTTTGTGCTATGTGATAGTGATGGGTTTGTGCTGTGTGAGAGTGATGTGTTTGTGCTGCGTGATGGTGATGATTTTTTGCTGTGTAAGAGTGATGAGTTTGTGCTATGTGATAGTGATGTGTTTGTGGTGTGTGATGGTGATGAGTTTGTGCTATGTGATAGTGATGAGTTTATGCTGTGTCTGTGTGATAGTGATGAGTTTGTGGTGTGTGATGGTGATGAGTTTGTGGTGTGTGATGGTGATGAGTTTGTGCTGTGTGATGGTGATGAATAGCTTAATCCGTCAAATATAGTAAATACAGTGGGTAGAAAATGCCTAAAATTTCTTCTAAAAATTTTTTTTTTCAAATAAGCCTATAGCTTTAGCGTTATTAGATACATCAGACACACTTACACACAAATACACACACACAAATGGTCAACCATAAAATATTTTGATTGTATAACTAAATAGGCTGATTAATTTTGAAAAAGATTAAAATATCTCTATCAGAATCATGGCATCTTGGTTGAAACTTTTTGACTCAATATACAACCATGACAACTTTATTATATTTTTATTTTAATAGACTTAGATTTTTTTTATATATAAACACATACCTACCGTAAGTTAAAAGATTATTTTTATCAAATTAAATTGTTTAAATAAAATAGATGTCTTAGTGTATCATCGTTTTCCAAGTTGGTCATTCTGTAGCTACTATTTTAAAATATTTCAGTTGTGGAAATGCTAATTGAGTTTATTTATGTATGAGTGTTAAATAAAGCTATGTATGATAATTGATTAATCTAACATCACACAAAGGTAATCTGTGTTTGATAATGGGAATAAAGAAATAATATCCCAATTGATAAATTTATTTGGAAGATAATTTATGTTTCCTCCGAAGTTAAAATGTGTGAGTAAATTACAAAGCATATGCAGGAATTATAACCTGTGGAATAGGCGAGTGTAGTAATATTTTCAAAAATACGGTAACCTTAGTATCCAGATGCCTGATGTTTATTTGCGTTTAATCCAAAATACAGTGTTAAGTAAAAAAAAAAAACCTGTTTTAAAAAGAAATTGTAGGCATTCTTAAAACATGAATTTTACAAATATTATTTTCTAAGCCAACAACTAATAAACTGATGTAAAATTTTATTATAGAGTAATACATTTTTGTATTTAGATCAACAAATAAATTTAGTAAAATTTTTGATACCGAGCTAAGAATGTAAACAATTTAGACACACACAATACCTCAGACAATTATCTGATTTAGACAACATAACATTAACTCATAGATATAATATAAATAACAATAATAATTAATAGCTTGATCATAACTTAGGCCAACCTACAAGTATACCGGTATTTATATTTTTTATTAAATCTCTTAGAAAAAAAAACTCGTTTTAATTCAACTTAAATGTAGTAATAATAATTGCTATTTCGGAGGTGGGATGGAGGGTCACGGCTGCAGAATGTGTCTGTGTGACCAACAGTAATGTTAACAGGAGTGTATTATTTAGGGTAGCAATAATGAAGGAATATTAGAAAATGTACAAGTGACACCAGAATTCTCACAAGGACCCTTGAGTATTCAAGTATAGCCCTTGGTTGATTGTAATACTAAAATGTTAATAGCTAAGCCTCTTCAGGCATTATATATATATAAAAAAAAAGAGGCAAAATATAAGTGGTTTGAATCGAAAATTATTTCACACTCACCTATTAATGTTTATCAGGAAGAAAACCCTAGGTTATCTTAAATACTGTGATAAATAATACTAATGCACTTTTTTAGGTGCTCACTAATGAAGAAAACGCATCAGCGCATGACCCTTTAATTGTCCTCTGTGTAAAGAAATTTTGAATGTGTGTGCGGAATCTGTTTATGTCCTTGGATTATTTACCTTACACAACGATTCTTTACTTGTAGGCCCCGGTTGAAGTTTTAGCCAGAGATAATATATACAATGCAATGTAAACTCTTAGATTCGAGATCATAAGAGGTTAACTTCAGGCCTGGCCACTCTGGCACTGTTTACTTGGAATAAATATTTGAATGGCGCCATCTTGAAAGTAGCTAAAGAACAGCTCACCACGTAAACATTTGTATATAGATACAAATAGTACATTGATTTTATACAATTTTAACAAGACCCTATATCTACATAATAATTCCCTTCATCTATCATACTTAACTTGTGTTGCTTTTTAAGTTAAAATTAGCCTAATCATGTGCATTTCTGCATAATGATATATATCACTTAACGGGTGTGGGAGGTTGGTCCAAGATTTCAGATAGTTAGAAAAATACAGTTTTGTTCTTGCGACTAACAATTATTGTAACAAAATGTTATCATAGCCTTATTGAATTATATACAATGTTTTGTAAACTTATATTAATAAAATAAAGATCTTGTTAGTACATTATGAGCACAGAACGATAGCTACTACAAGCAGAGGTCTGAAATTTTAAAAAGTAGTAGCCCTTGTGCATGAATGTATTATGCACCTTAAATCAGGTATTTTAAAATTTAAATGGTTTTTAGCTAAAAACTGGGTTGGAAGGAAACTAGTATTAATAAATTGAAGGGTTTGTTGGTCTGTCATGATCATTACCCAGTATCTAAGCACGCAGTGGTCTGAACTCTTAAAAATGAATTGTCTCTGTGTCACGAAAGTGTGCACTTCAAAGTCGGAATTTTAAAATTTTGATTAGCTTTTGTTAAATAAAAAAAGGGCTGGAAGCAAAAGGGCCACGGGCAACACAAGGCTTAAAGGCACTAACGTTTGTTACCTTTCCTATACTATCATTAAACTAAAATAAATTCTCCCAGGCAACACCAGATACTTCAACTATCATATATACATATATATAAGCAATACCATATGCAACAAATTCCTAGAAAATGAATTAATTATAACCTTATTGAATTATACACGGTAATTATTGTCTGTTGAACTAATTTTCTAATAGATGCGCATTATTTCTTTATTAACTTCTCTTATAGTAAAATATCCTACAAGAGTAAGCTAACAAACAGTTTTTCTATCTACTTCAATGAACCATCATAGTCCCCATTATATAAAATTCTTAAATTGGATTTGTAAGATCTCTACTAAGAGATCTGATCGAGGAGATACTAAGTTTATACATTCAAATTAACTCTCTTGCCGCCAGAATGTAAAATCACCATTCAACTCTATTCTAACACACTTCCATCCAATCCCTAGCCTGACAGCTAACCTTCTACAAATCCTTATTATTCACATTATCTTATCAATATCTCGGCCAAACAAAGAATATTGTTTTTCAAAGTTTCTCTAGTAAAAGTCATCAACCTTACACCACGTGACATCCGCACCTCACCCTGAGCGCCTTGATTGCTTATCTAAAAATTATTCTCAGGGGAGATAGTAAAATATTTCCAATACAGTTTTCATAACTTTAGTTTGAAGCTATTTGTACGGTACATTATACATTAGTAAAATAATAATAATTAAATCTATATTTTTTTCCAACCAAGATAATCAAAGCTTTAAATACATATCATATTGATTCAAGTTTAAGGGTTCATATCTCCTTTGACTAAATAATTGATCGGCAGGAAACAATTTAAAAATATTATTATTTATTGGTGTTTGGGTCAGATTGAAGAACATGCATTCTTCTAACCATAGTTGTTTTAATGTATTTTTAAAAGAAATATGAAACAGAGGCTTTAGAAAATTTTAATATGAGACAAATTGAAAATTTTAATTGTTTAGAATTTAGATTAATAGTATTGTGTAAAATAAAGCATTATTTAAATAAAGTTAGTGGTGGAATCTGCCAATCCCGGTTGCATATTTTGTTACTAACAACTATTGTATTATTAACGAGTGAATGTGAGGTTAAATGTAGAAGCTCAACAGCATTAAGATAGGAAAATGAGTGAGGCAGAGTTGCTGTTTGCATAATAATTTGTTTAGCTTGGCTCGTCAGTGAATCATTTAATGAGCGTGGTAATTTCAGGATAGAAAGACCCGTCATTAACACAGTAAATCGAACAGATAATCTACCATTGCTGGCAAAAAATAAAGAAGAGTTAAAGGAAATTATGGACAAGCTGGTGGAGGCAGGGAGAAGATATGGTGTAATAGAGATCAACAGTGAGAAGTCAAAAGTGATGGGGATTTCAGAAAATAAAGATTTGCTGAAAACAAAAACCAGAAGCCAGGAGTTGAAAAGTATACAGCAGTTAAAGTA
The DNA here is from genome assembly GCA_902151455.1 of Timema bartmani. Taxonomy (NCBI): domain Eukaryota; kingdom Metazoa; phylum Arthropoda; class Insecta; order Phasmatodea; family Timematidae; genus Timema; species Timema bartmani. The sequence continues at coordinate 112,911 of CABFWB010001657.1, forward strand.
CCTGAGAAGTCTGCTGACAAAGGATGCCTACAGCAACAAGGAAATAAGGTCGAGGATCATCATGGCCAAGGAAGCTTTTAACAAGAAGAGGTTACTGCTGTCCAACAAGTTTGGTTTGGATTAAGGAAGAAACTGATGAAATGCTGCATTTGGAGTATCGCGCTGTATGGAACAGAAACGTGAATTCTCGGGAAGACGGAAAATAAATATTTGGATAACTTTGAAATGTGGTGCTGGAGAAGACTTTGTAATATCATGGAGTGACAAATTAATAAGTACTAAGAAGAGTGATTGAGAAAAAAATTATTTTAAATACGATTCTTAGCTACTAAGCAAACCGGAGTGGACACATCCTTGGAGGAACTGTCTTCTGCATGACACCATAAAAGGAAAGGTTGAGGGAAAGAGGAACATTCTGGGAGTTAAGGAGGAGTCAGAACACAGGATGCATTGGCGATCTAGGCTCACTGACAAAATAAATGGACCTGTCGCAAGATACAACACCTAATATTATTATTAGTAATAGTAGTAAAATTACCTTAGAGGTTTGTATAGAATACTTTTTAGGATTTTATGTTCAACAATTGAAAAAAAATTCCTATATGGGCTGTCAGGTCTATGGGGCACCTATTTTACTACCAATTTTGTGCAAATTAACTGCTATTTGACTTTTTGTCTTCAGCAGTAAATTGTTTTAATGGTTCAACACTACATTAGGATGATCTAGTTCTTAAAATTAAATTTATAATTATTTTTGCCACCACGTCTTACTAACTGTTCAGGTAATACATAAATTAGTTTATTTATTTTTAAAAGTGCTATATTCTTAATTTGAGGTCACCTCTAACTCTGAGAATATTTTATGTAGAAACAATAAAAGTACTAGTTTCCAGTCAAATAAAATTAATTCAAACATGAAATAAAAGATAAAAAAGTAGATGTACAGTTTTTCTATTATCATTTTACAATAAGTTTTTGTTTGCAAAAATGAAATTATTTGTGTGTATAGCTCTGTAGTATTGTATACACTTAATATATACCGTTCGTGTGTATTAACAAGGTTTCATAATTCTTGAATATAGCATGCTCAGTGTTCATTAGTTTGGAACAGTAATTAGAGTTGAATATTTAATCTCAACGGATTGTTGCTTCAACTGACAAATGGGAAATAGCTGTGCTGGTACTGCTGCTGTTGATTGAAGGGATATTCTTGCTGCTGCCACACCTACAGACACGCAGTCAGCTTCAGACAAACCTGACAACATGGCGGCCATTATTCCTGCTGCCAAACTGAAACACATAATTATGAAAAACCTATAAATAGAAATACATATTTATATGTATAGATATTTACATATAAGTTTGATATATATAATTCGAACGTTCATCAAAAGCTCTGTGTAAAAATTAAGAGTGCTGTGTCCTGAGCCTGTTCTAGTGATGCTTTCACTTTTATTGTAATGACCTTATTAAATATTCATAATTATTGTTTAGAATCAATGTGTGTATGTGTGTGTTTGTTTGTTTATTTGCATGATAATTTAACTTATCTACGAATATGGTAGATTTTTTTATTACCAATCTCCTGCGCCGGACACACTAACGACAGAATGCAAATGTGGGACACTGTACACTCGAGCATAAATAGTTGTCTCTGATTTCATCTGTGTTGGACTAGAGAGTAAAGGCTCGTCAGCCAAACCTCTTCTGACAACCTAGAAATTATCATTAAATAATTAATTCACTAACATTTAAAATAATTATTTAGTCTTTTAAATATATTCCAGCCACAAAAATAAATAAAACACTCTAGTGACTATGAGTTAGTCCAACTATAAGTTTAAGATATTTATCATAATAGTAGGAAAAATATGTGGAATACGTACTGTTACCAGCTTATTCATTTAAAATCCAAATAAGTTTAAGTTAATTAGAAAATAATGCAAACCAAGATTGTTTTCCAAGAACGAAGCAGAGTGGACCAGTGATATGAGTGGAAAAGTAGGGCGTTATTTGCTTGATGAGCAAGGTGATTAATTGATGAAGAAGTGGCGTCATCACGGGAGTCTCGCAGTAGTGCAGTCCTTAGCACACTGCTGGCCCACTCAGATTCGTTCTTTTATACTGGTCTTAGATTAAACGCAGAAATGAATAAAATTGGTATAATACTTTTTAAGTCATCAGCTCACTAGCTGCAGTACCTTGAAAAAAATGAATGGGGCCCATACCCATAAACCCATTTAGATCATGAACATACCATAACACCAAGCTTCCCAAGCGTTACGATTGACACCTGTATGTGCTTCCCAAGAGACACAGCTAGCTTGCTAGCTTCATCCAATATCTGATCATCCTCGTTTTTCCCCACACTGAGTGATGTGTTCACGTAGTAACCTGAAGATAAAAGTAGCAATTACAAATTTTTTTACTTTGATAATATAAAAAATAAGTTAGATACAATTTATTGAATTATAAATAGAATGTACCTGCAGCTTTCGCCATCACCCGCAGTTCATTAAAATTAGGGGATATAAAATGAAGACTTCTCCATAGTTCTGAAAGGAATGGTTTGGAGGCTTTTCTTATATCTGTCGGTTCGAACCATACTGAAATACAAAACAAGAAAATATAAAATACAATTATAAAACAACTAAATTTTAGATTTGATTTAAAATAATAACAATTTGAAAGCTACCCGTACTTAATCTAATGGAAAATATTCTCATATATTGTTCCTGTAGAAAAAAACATTCTTTTGAAGCAAAAATCAATTAATTTGTGTCCATTTGAAACACATCATTTTTAGTTTTTTTTAACTCTTGTTTCTAAAATTATTTTTCCTTTTAAAAATCATCTTTCTTTATAAAACATCGATTGCATGAAAGCAAGGTCCGTCTTTTATATATTTTTTTTAATATAGACGGGCCTTATGCGTGGGTGAAATTAATGAAGTGCATTGTGGGAACTACTGGCTGATTTTTGGTAATCAAACGTCAACAAACATGGGGAAATCAAAAACGGGCTTAACTGCCACAGCGTTTACAATATTAGCATTTTTGTTCGTTTTCATAGCATTTGTGACACCATATTGGCTGGAAACTGATGGCAGACTGGAGCGTCCTAAGTTTATCAGAATAGGTAAGAGTTTTACTTTCTTGAAACTACATATATATAACTAGGCGTGGCCAACTACCTAACCATAATAACCATTTTAATAGGTTTTTATATTTAACAGCGGCTGTATCCGAATAGACAAGTACACTTGACTTGATGCAGACTTGATCAATTTACACTTTACACGCACTTGAGATCAAAGACTGCAACAGACTTTTCGAAGGCAAACTACCCTTTACACGCCCTTGTGTTCGCAACAGTAAAAACTATTTTAAACGCCATTTATCAGCAGGGAATGAAAACGAATTCAACGTTTTAATAACCATTCCAGCTTCTTTTCACTAAACATTTCCAACACAACGTAAACCCACTACAACAAAAGCAGTACCAGTATAGTTAAAATACTTTGTCACAAATAACAGATCATGTTACTCTAGCAGACGAAAAATTAAACAGTTGCCAGTCAAACTCCACATCGACGGCGTGTCAAGTGTAACTTGCCATCACCCTTGGTCTCAAGGGCTTGCGAGGGGTGCATCGGCACACTTCGTGACTATTCGGACGGTTCTATACTTGATCACGTGATTGCTAATGCAGCTATCGAGTGAACGTCAAGGGTCGACGGCGCTTGAAGTAGATTATTCGAATACAGCCATAGTTTGTTGAGTTTAATCCAGGCACCACCTTTGTCTTAATAGTCCGTCCAAGGGCCCTTGGAACCTAAGTACACGTGTAAATTACGTAGATATCTAGTGGAAGATCTTGTGGACAACAATCACATATCACTTTACAAGACATATGAATTAAACTTAATTATTGTACCGATACTATATAAACCATTTTGAATTTCCCAACTTTATTATCCTATTGATAGTGGTAAAAAAAAGAGGTAGGGTTGATTTCAAATCTATTATAACTATTGTTTGACTATCTATTCGCTGTTAGCCAGTATTGGCGCCAAATCTCGTCACTGAAATGTTTTTGTTTGGTTTGTCCAGGACTTTGGCAAGTATGTTTTGACGAGTTTGAAGACACGAGGCACTGGTATGACACCAAGTTCTCTGGCTGCTGGTGGGTGTTTGAAGAGGAATATTACATCATCCACGACATACTTCTACCAGGTGGGGGCCCTCTTAACACACTTTGAAACCAATTTTGCAGGCCTTGTAGCCTACACAACCCACGTAGTCCGATTTTCCGTAATTGGTGTAATTTGTAGAGTCAGTTTTTTTCAAATGTTTCTTGAATGAAGTTCTTGTATTATATTTGTAAGGAGTTACAGGAAAGGTGGATGTAAACATATAAAAATAACAAACACAATCTGGCTTTTACAATGAAAAGAAGAACACAGTTCACACTTTACACTGCTGCTACTGGACAAAGAGGTAATGGCTGCCTCTTGAAGAAAATAGATTGTTGTCATCCAATCTCCTGACCTAGGTTGGATTCTATCAGAACTCATCATGTGGGAGTGTGAAACGTGCAACACAACTTAATAAAAACAAGAAACAAAAAAGGAGGGGGGTTCGGAGGGAAGGAGAGAAATTAAATTGGGAAAAAATGATAGGGCGCATGCATAGGAAAATGTAAAAGGAATAACAGAGGATAAATACAGTAAATTTAAATTATATCCGAATATATATCTCTGTAAATGAAAAGAGTTTTTCTTTATTGAAGTTTTGTGTGTTTTTTCCCCCTCCCCCAAGTTTCTGCACTGTCTTGCGAATATGTATAGCTCCATATTTTAGTGGTATGTTGCTCCGTCTTGTGACTCTTGTTCGTCTCCCCACAGGTTTCTTCGTGGCGACACAGTTCTTCTTCACCCTGACGTTCACCCTCCTACTCATCGCCAGTTTCTTGGTCGCCCTGTACATGTGCTGCAGTCGACAACACGAACGCTTCGTTCTCCTGCTCTGGGTGGTCGGCGCGGATCTCATCATAGCAGGTAAAAAAAACATGTCCTAATGCCGTGCGAGATCGACACTTTAACTAAGACAAAGTCTGATGATGTTAATAAAATTTGCCGATGTCAAACTCGATTCATATTTTCTCACTGGTATCGAAATAATATTCACAGTTTTCCATGCCTCTATTCTTAAGTCTCAAAATGGCAGTGTTCAATATAGAAGTTAATGGCATCCAAACAAAGCAGCAATAATAAGAACTGTGTAGTTTTAAATTGATGTATCATTAGATTTGTTGCCTTTTCATTTAAGTAGGCCATGATAGAATTGCAACTTTACTAAACTTCCCCAACCACACAATACTAAAATATATATATATATTTTTTTTTTAAATTCGAGGTTAAATGCCTGGATAGGAATTTAAATCATGAATGTTGAGGAATAGAAAAAAAAATGAAATGTAATAATTGGAGTCAAGATAAACAGGAATTGTGATATTTATGTGTAAAACCCACTTCGGTGGTCGCATGGTCTAAGGCGCTACTCTCGCACTAGACTAGACTAGACTGCCGATGGAGAGATTGTGGTTTGGTTCCGGTTGGGTGTACTGAGGGTATTTTTTTTTCTAAATGGTTTCCTACTCGCCACTCAAATGCAGGTGTTCTTTCTCTAAATTCAACCCCCCTCATCCCTAACCCATTAGCGTAATTAGTAGGCTACTTAGTATTTTAACCCAAATAGGTAGTAAGACACAGTGATCTCCTAGCAGATTCCAGCCTAAGAAAATTAAATGCCGGCAGTGTTCCTGAAAGGTCCATCGATCGTGCTCGCTGTCAAATAACATTTTGTTTGTGTGTTGTGTTAGCAATCTCTGGCACCATCGCGGTCATAGTGTTCGGAGCCCGGGGGGACGGCCGGGACTGGATGGCCAACTGGGAGCACAACAACATATCGTGGTCCTACGCGCTGGCCGACTTCCTATACGTGGGGGGTATCCTGTTTGCCGTCGAGGGGCGGGTGCACAACAAGAAGAGGGAACGCGCGCTCAGCAACACGCAGGCCCAGGCCTACCAACTAGAGCAGAGGAAGGGGCACACCGTTATCTGAAGGATTACCACACTCTATGGGAGATTCGGCGGGCGCATTTGGACCCAAATAGATTCTAAGTACCGTCAAACAGAATAGTATCACCGCGTATGAGTTATGAACCCAGGTTTTACACAGAAACGGTTCCATGTCCAAATCTTTATATTGGAATTAATTATATAATTTTTGCCTTAAGATAGGATTTACACAATTCTTCTTTTTAATCATTGTGATAGATCTGGAATGTTATATAAAATGATAGTAATCATTCATATTCAGAGTTAAACAATTACCGTACATATTTACCCTAAAATAGATCGCTCCCAAATATGGATCACTCAAGAATAAAGAGTTTACTTGGGTAAATTGGAAAAAACAAACAAAACATAGGCCTTACAATATTTTTTCCCACAACATTGCCTGGTTCTTGTTTCTTTACTTATTTTAGTACCTAGATTTTAAAATAAAGTCATAGCCGTTTCTTAATTCTTGGTCAGTAATAATTGCTTTTGTTGAAGATGCTAAACTAAGCACTAAATTCTTCTAAGAATAAAATAACAGTTGTGACCAACAAATGGCAACAAAAAAATGACTTTAAAATGTTTTACAAGAAGAGTAGTTATGAAGGTTTGACTCTTTTATTTCGGCAATCATTTTCTCTTCAATAAAGATTAAGTGGTAAAGAGCATCTGTTGTGGTGATTAAAATTTATTTTAATATATCTTGCTGTAGTTCCCAAAAGGTACCAAATGTATGAGATATTATTTAAGGGCGCTATTTTAGGCTACACAATGCTTTTATAAAGTCCATGTTTTTGGGAGAATAGTGCCACATAATTTAGGTTAATTACACTAATTTACGGTATGCCTAGTTCTGAGTAACTGCCTTCATCTTTGAAGGGGGTATTTTTCAACAAAATGTACAAAAAGGATTTGCTTTAATAATTGCCGTCCAAAAAAAATAATTCTGTATTTAAGTAAAAGTACGATCATAGTAGTGTGTTTACTGGTGTAGACAAACCAGTCTTAAATTAGGTGCTGTTAATTTGTTTTCTTGCTAACTTTTTGTGTAGTACTACATTTTAGTCAAAGAGATACTTTCCACAGAAGTAGTTTAGGAATTGACTCCACAATTTATATTTTAACTATTTGTTGTTTATTAGCTCTGAAAATAATTTATTCTCAACTGAATGTTGCTAACTGAATAAATATTTTTTCCTTCAAACATATGAATTAATACATCCGTCACAAAATCATTAAATTTGCACAAAGTGTGTGCAGATAAAAATTGAAGTAGTGTAAGAAAAGTAATGTTAATGAGGTTGTTTGGTGTAGGTCACATGGAGGAATCATTGTTAAAATGATAAGATAGAGGAGCTTAACTTAAAATGTTGCCTGGTCGATTACCTGTTTAACACAATGCGGACACAAGGACATTAAAACACTTGAATTTGTTTTGTATGGTCAGTTGCATAGTATTATTACATTTAACTCGACTTTATTCTACTGGTAAAGATGACTGCACTCAACAAAATATTGTTTTTTTTACTTGTTTTTATATTCCAACACTCGCGCCGATAACTGACCTTTGATATGCAAGGGACTGTGCTTTTTTTATGATCTACTGTTAATGCGTGGAGTAAATTTTTGCACACAAATGCTTTATCTATGGAAAAAGAATTTGATAATAATAGAAGTAATTATCATTCATCTGTGATTTAAAAAAAAAAGATATATTTAAAAGCAAAAGTACAACTAATTTAAAATGTTGAACTTAGGAGTGTGTGAATCTTTGGCTATTTAAACTTTGTTTTGTCGATTTCAGAATTTTATTTCGAAGCAAAGTTTCACCCCCATAAACATATTCACTTCATGATTACACCATTTTTGATATTTTATTATTTTATTTAGATTACAATTGAGGTTCACTCATGTTCAACATGTAGTTATGGAAATAATTTGATTTATTAATTAGGGTGAAATATGTTAAACATTTTGTAAATTTATATTTCCCGTCTCGAAAGTTTTGATAGAAATTTTAATGAATACTACAACAAAGGAAAAATGGCGCCAAACAGTTATTTTAAATTAAACATTGAAAATAAAAGCAAGGCATACACGCTTAACAGAAAACTGTAGGTCTAAAAGTTTTCAATTAAAAACGCAATAAAAAGTATAAAAAAAATACCTGAAAGTTAATTTGAGTAGTTAATTATCAAATAAATTATTCGTGATCCCCTAGTTGAATTGTTTCCTTATCAGGTGTGCCAACCAAGTCTCCAAAGAACTTTGCCAACACAGATTCCCCCCCCCACCTTTTTTTATATAGAAAATGATTACTATTCCTTTAGGACGCTGTCTACCTGTGACTTCACGACAGGTCAAGGTAGGATTTCCCATGTTAATGTGTTGACATTTTATTCAGCGAGTTTTAAAGATATATCGTTGAAACAAAAACCATTAATTCTTAAATAATTCTAAAATTAGTCCTATAGTGTCATAAAATTAATAATTCATTTTTGAAGTAGTTTTTTTTTTTTTTTTGTAAACTTAATTTTTAATGAAACTTCTACAACTTGGGCTATTTGGTTTAGTACAGAAAATGCCCTGTAGGAGTCTTCTCAGGATGTATACTAAAAGTCCGTGATAGCAGATGTGTATCAAGAATAAGAAACAAAGAAAAGGTAATTTTAAAAAGCATGTCGATGTTTTCAAGGAGAAAAATAGTAGAGTGAGGGTTTATATTTGTCAGAGGAAGAGGGGAAGAGTTATCAATAAATCTATTTCTTACATTGGTGTCTAAGAGCGCTTAGGTGCGTCAAGTTAAGATGCAACCTGCTTTGCAAAATAGCCTCGAAATCATCCAGAAGGCAACGTTGTTAATCAATAGCGCAAATGTTTACCAATAATATATCACTCTTGCCATCATTACACCTCTAGATTTATTTTATAAAACATTCCATATATTTTTTTATAACTAATCAATTAAATTCCATGTGTTTTTTTGTCATTCCAGGAAAATTGATATTATTTTAATACTTTATGTCAGTAAAATACATCACTTATCAGGGGGTTGACCCATATATTTTATATGTATTTTAATAAAGAAGTGTTGGAACAATGAATAAATTCATAACTTAATTTTTTCAACTTTAAAAAACAAATTTTATATTTACTTTTGAATAATGTATGAAATTGTGATGTAAAATGTATAAAACTTGTAATGTTTTACATGAATTGTTTTATATATATATATATATATATATATATATAGTGCAATGAGTCTTTTGTCACTCATGAAAGATGGCATACTGTTGACGCACAAAAGTATTGACAGTTGTGCATTTAAATAGAACTGTAAGTGCAATTATATCCGTCCAATGTTGTATTGACAAAATTATAGAATTAAAAATGTTTTGAAATTACCTATTTTTTTATACAATTGTTAGTGACATGATGCACTCTTGAATCTCTATATATCTAATTATAGTTTATATTTTATTTGTGTTATTTGTAACACTTAAGTGTCTGGTCACAAACAGAACTTTGTTTCTACAAGAGCCACTAGTTTGTAAACTATGTCGTGAGGAATAATAGTTTTTTGAAGCGTGCTGCTTAGAACCCCACATACAAATGCGATTCTTTCTATTATTTGGACGGAGTAGATTTCTCCTCTGGCTAGTAAATGTAAAAGGTTGAGTCTTTCCACCAGTTGCACAACCACGGTGGTAGCTTGAGGGGCCCCCCTCCCTTACAATTAGTGGATACCCAAAGATTTGCATGTTTTTTTTACTTTTGATCATCATCTTTATCCTGGCTAAGATCATTGTTATTTTCTGATCTATGACATTTATTGAGTTTTCTCTGAACAGTAATAATGCGGATAAGTATAAATATAGAAAAAAGTCACCCTGACTGTGACTACTTGCCGACAACTCTGAGCTGGGCTGAGTTCTGTGGTACATAAGAACATGCAGGAGATTCCGGATAGTTCATTCGGTAGAGGGGTCAGCACATAAATCTGAACAACCAAGGTTCACTTTACTGTCTTGTCATTTTTCTACATTTACACAATAACCCCTCACCCCCATTAGAATATCATTTGTAAACATGTGTTAGTTTAACGTCAATAACAATAATTATTATTTTTAACTATCCTAAGTAGTCATGAAATACATTGGTTTTGGGTATTATTTTAGTTATTTTTTTTTATTTGGTCTTAAGTTTATTTTTGACATAAAATCGATAAAACATGTAACAATATTATTAATATGTGATGTTTAAAAATATAAGTAGCTTTCCAACCCCATTTTTAAATAGTTTTTAGAGCCTCCCCAACTTAACATTCCTGCGTACGCCAATGATTACCACAGACCAATCACTTGTTAACAAGAATATCTTGAGGTCACCATAAACGAAAAGTTCCAACGTTCCATAATAGAAACATACTTCTGTTTATGACTGTACACACAGAACTAATATTTATAAGAAGTATTTTCATTAAAAAACACTGGTGGAGATAAATCACGTTATAGCACTATACATTCGGAAATTTTTGAGAGGTTATATATTATGTGTCTCCAACTTTAAAATTAGGTTAATTTATTTTGTTTTTTTGAGTTGTGGTTAAGCTACAATCTGATTTAGATAGTAAGAAACTTTTTTGACAGCTAAAAACTTGATCTAATTTCACTTGTTCATACATCAAGTCATGTGATCTGAATATGTATTTTTTTTTATAGATATCAATACATTTTAATAAAAATATGTCTAGTAAAATGTTATCGATTCTGATTGTTGAAAACGTTGGTACTCTCTAAATCTTCCCTCCAACCAGAATCCTGCCAAAAAATGAAGGTTGCAGGGGAAAGGTGATATAGTCCCATTTTAACTTGAATCGATTTAGTGCTACAATCTGTCGGATAATCATGAGACATTTCTAATGGACTTTAGATTATGGTGAAAAGAGGTTCCCGTCATATTTAAATTAATAAAAATAAGTTTGTTTCCTGAGGTCCTCGCGAGGTTTGCTGTCCTGGAAAATATGGATGTGACATTTCCCCTGTACCTCTTCATATGTAAAAAATATAACTGCGAGTATCATTTGATAGCATTACAAGGGTGAAACACAAATTTGAGGATTAAATCAGAAGTTAACATTTAAATAGAAGGTGATTGTAAATTCGTGTTCGGTTAGAACTAAATACCTACTTTCTATAACACAAAATAAGATTACAAAACTAAACTATAAATTGATTGTTCTCTTTTGAGTGCCTCTCAACAATTAAATACAGCAAAATGATAAATGTTTCATGAAACAATCATCCGAGGTCACTGAATCTGTCCATATGTATTTCTTTGCTTTGTATAGTTTTTATTGTGTAACTTAAGGTAATGTTTTAATCTCATTTCAGAGCAAATATGTAACTGTACAGAGATATGGCAATAAAATTATTTCTACCACAAATATAAGTTCTGGATTTTAACTGTGCACTTGAAAATGATCAGACCAATTTTATCAGTCGACTCGATGTCCCTAGCATTGGTAATAAGGGGGCTCCAGCCCCCTCTTTTTTTCACTCTTCAACATTATTCTCTTTCTTTTATTAATTTTTATGATAAAATAAAATTGTGTATTTGGGATTTACTACTAATAGCTTTGAATAATCGATATCAGAGTTGACAGATAAAAAAATTGCTTCGATGGCCGCATGGTCTAAGATGCTACTCTTACAGTAGACTGGACTGCCGATGACGGGGAGTTCGAGGTTTGAATCTCAGTCAAGTATACTGAGGGGTTTTTTTCCACCCCTTAAAAAATAAAACCAACATTTTTTATTGAAAGGCATTCTAGAAATATATCTTTTTTGCTTTATTAAATATAAATTTCATATAAAAAGATATCAAAACATTCCAATAACACTTCTTTTTACAGATTAAATAGTTATGTAAAAATAAATACAGTAAAATAATTAATAATGTAAATACATTAGTTAAGAGTTTTCAAATAATGGGCTTCCTATGTTAATCAGAGCATAGATAGTGTATCAGATTATATTTAGTTTATTCGTAAATTTAAAAAATGACACCTGGACACGGGAATCGAAGCCGAGACGCTCGGCATAGTGCAACAATTCTTTACCACCCAGGATTTTTCCTGCGTTCAGGATTATTCTTCGCTCATAGTTCAAGGTTGAGTCTGTGATGGATGTAGACTATGAGTGAAGAATGACCTTGAGTATGGGAGACAGCCTGGAGTAGATCAGTTGCATCGGAGCAATTAGCCACGGGTTTGATTCCCATATCGAGGTGTCATTTTCTAAATATAATACTTGATGAGCATTCATTCATTGTCTAAGGGACATTTTCATCTTTATAAAGTGTCCCCATTTCTTTGTTTTGGACTGTCTCTTACCTATTTGGGGTTAACCACGCCTATTTACACTGGGGATGAGAAGTATAAATCTAACAAAATGTACCTGCATTTGTATGGATGAGTGGGCAAACCATTTAGAAGAGAGAAAAAAACATCCCGCTAGGATTCAAACTCTTGACCCCTGCATCAAACAAACGAGCCTAGCCGAGCTAAAGTTGTCTGCCCAATGTGGGTATAGATATAATTAATTTCTGGTGTTTTAACATGCACTTTTTGAACTATTATCGGCTCATGTCTTTCAACTTGGTTCCAGAACAAATAAAATAGGCGAGTCCCCTGGGCGTTGATTCATTACGTTTCACCAATACATTTTGGGACCATCAATCCTTCATCGAATCTGGGACCTACAGCCTTGAAAGTAATAATGCAGTTTTCTTTCACACATGGGTTTATGAGTGCGTGTCTTTAGGTGCTGTAATATGGCATTGAGTTTAATTGTGAGAATTTACCAAGGACCAAGAATAAAGCTCGAACGAGTAATTTTGCAATAATTCTTGACTTGACAATTGACATTGTTTGCAATGCAAAGACGGCGTTCATGAAAGGTTAACCAACATGATACTTTTGAGAATTTTAAAATATATGTTAAATTAACTAAGTACCTGTGTTATAAATAATTAAAATTAATATAACGCAATGCACAATAGTTATTTTTAATTTTTACAATCTGTTTTATTGAGATTATTTGAAGAAAACCAAAGATAAAGCGGTTTATTAATTTTTGTCAGGTTTCTTGAAAAAACCCGTAAGTAGTTTCCTAGATGTAAACAGAGTGCGTTAGTGTTTATTATGTTGCTAGAGTTTAATACCTATTCTATGGAGTTTGGGCGTCGTCGTGCGTGAGTGATAATTAGGTTAGTGATAATAATTTTCAACATTTGTTTAAATTATTTCATTTAGAAAAATAAGATAGTTTAATTGATTTACAGCTCTTTTTCTGAAATTAAAGTTATGATAAGAGTTTTATATCTTCGTTTTACTTGTCTATCCTGTTTCTTATAAACAATACTTGGGCGTTGTATTGCTGATAGTGTATTTGAATGTTTTACACATGTTTCATTGTAGATTTATTATTTTAATTTTGGATTACAAGTATTGTGACTAATTTTAAAATTTACGTGAGTATAACCTATGCATATAATTCAATATGTCTTTATTGGGTTCAAATCTGCCCAGGTGCAACATTCGATTATTAATATAAGGTTATTATACACACGACAGGCCGTTCATACGCTTATATTGTGGCACATATTCGCAATAATTGGGTAAATTCCACATGACCTTAAGTCATCATTTGTGTAGGGCAACACACAAGACGTATAACTATTATATAACTCTAATCTTGGTATAATGCCTTCTCCCTGGCCTGCTACATAATTTGATTTGTGCTAACTTCTGGAAAAGTTCTTTTTATTGGCACTAAAAAGACTTATAAAATGTATTATGATACACACTTATTTTGAAACATGAATTACTTGCAGGCCATAAAAAAGATTAAATTTTTGTATCACAAGGGCTGGAAAAAAAAAGTTTGGCCGCATGATCTAACACGCTATTCTAGTGTTATTAGAGTAGACTGCCGAAAATGGGGTGCACTGAGTGTGGTTTTTCCTAAATGGTTTTCCACACTCCGTCCACGCAAATGCTGGTAAACCTTCCTTAATCCCTAAGACATTAGTGTAATTAGTACATCGGTGTATTACCTAAACGGGTAGTAAGACGTGGTGTTAAAAATAAAGGGAGTTCAATGCCTTGGCGCACTTGACCGCATCAAAGACCACTTGTTCTGACTGTTATACCGTCTCATCCCCTCCCAGCCCTGTGAGTTACACACCATCAACAATGAAGAAGCGCAGCTTGGCGGGCCACGTCGGTATTGGCATCTTCATAATAACGCTTGTGTGCGTGGTTGTGGCGTTCTGCGCCCCTAGCTGGCTCGTGAGCGACTACCGCATCACCGGTGCCAAACTGGACAGACTGGGGCTCTGGTCTCACTGTTTCCGTTCGCTGCCCGACCCTCAAGATGAGTACCAGAGAAGGTTCTTTGTCGGCTGCCGGTGGGTTTATGACCCCTTCACCACCGGATACGATGAGATACGCGGCTTTCTGATCCCACGTGAGTGCTTTACACCTCGTTGCAACTACTGTCCAATTTTTATAGGAAGGGCCTTTCTGATCCCACGTGAGTGCTTTACACCTTGTTACAACTACTGTCCAATTTTATAGGAAGGGCTGTTCAGAGAATACAAACATATTTTGTTGCGGACATATTTAATAACATTTTACTATATATTGCTGGTGTTATTTTAGAGGTATTGATAATATCTATCAAAAGTGACAGCCATGACTTCATGTATGAATGTATGAAAATATATTTAGTAAATCTTCTAACTGCCAGATATGTATTTTTTTAATGTAAATTGGAGTGAAGGTCACCAGACCGATCCAGATTTTCTACGCGTTGTTGTTTGCAACAAACCAGCTCATAGTGGCCGTACCCACCATTTTCGAATCATTAAAATTAGAGTTGGGTCGAATCTGAAACTCCA
Source organism: Timema bartmani (assembly GCA_902151455.1). Taxonomy (NCBI): domain Eukaryota; kingdom Metazoa; phylum Arthropoda; class Insecta; order Phasmatodea; family Timematidae; genus Timema; species Timema bartmani. The sequence goes on from CABFWB010001657.1 coordinate 127,999, forward strand.
TTTCACCTTCAAATCCCGAATCTTGATTTCAATTCTAAATCTTGGTGAACAAAATTACTAACCTCAGAGGAAATATAAATTTAGAAAATTTAACAAATAGCAACAAAATGTAAACATTCTTTCTTATAGGCCTAATCCATTCAGTTAAACATTCATACATTCAGTTAAGTGTTAAAATTACTGTTCTGGGGTCTGGTTGTTAAGTTCATCCTAAAGCTATAATTAGTTCTAAACCACCAACAAGTAGTATTAGAACTCTGAAACAAGCTCACTTGAAATAATTGAAAGAACAATTTCGTTTTAAGGATTTTAGTCTCAAATCCTTAATTTATTCGAAGCCTCGAATATCCTTAAGGATTCCAAGGATTTGAGGGTCCCATCCCTGTGTTTTACCAAAAGCATTTTATATTTTGTGTGCGTTGGGATTAACAGTATAAATTTCTAATTTTTTTTCATCGCATCTTATTACACGTTCAGATTATAAGCTAATAGCTACACATAATTAAGGCTACTAATTACGATAGTGTTTTGAGATGAGGAAGTGTTAATTAAGAGGAAATATACCCACATTAGTGTGGTGGGAAAGTGGAAAACCTTTTAGTAAAAACCTCTATCACCGTGACGAGGATCTGAACCTTGGTCTCCGAGTCACTGGTAATCCAGTGTATTGCGAGAATGACACCTATGACTGTTCAACCACTGATAATTCTAAAATATACATGGTGAACCCTCCACAGTATTTTATTGTCATATAAAGAGTTTTAACGTGTGTTTATTAACCCATTCCCTGGCGCGCTGTGATAGGCAAGTTCTTAACCGACAAATGTTTTCATTACTCATTTGTTTACTCACTTATTGCTTTATTCATGGTCGTATTATAACATTGAACTGGTAGCTTAATATTTACTTTACATCCATTCCTGTTTCCAGCCTGTGGTCAATTTTTTTTTATTCAAGTCATATATTTTCCACTACCAAGCGGCTTGCTAGGCCTGTCGTAGCTTCATACTATGTTTTATAATATAACTTAAGACTAGGACAGGCACAACATCCAGTCCCCCGGCCGTTAATTCATCACTGTGAAAGGGTAAACCCACGTTTCACCAATGATACATTTTTCGCTAATGCCGGGAATCGAACCCGGGACCCTTTGCCCAGTAGGCAGATAAGCTATCGACTGAGCTAAGATGTCGGATTGATAGCTTCATCCATTAGCTTTAATATGAAGTATTCAGATGTAGAGTGGTTCATTGACCGATGGCATCGCAACGAAACGTTGAATCACGCCTGCGTCAGGGAACATTTGGGCAAACAAGGGCGTTATTCATTGCCCACACCAGGTAAAGATGTTACTGTTAAACTAAGATCAATTCATTTAAGAACTAGGACAGGAGCTTTAAAAAAAAATTACTCTTAACATTTTTTTGTTCAGAGGGGTGGATACGGTGTTAAGACCATTTTGGCACCGAGTGCACTCTTCGTAGCGACCGAAAGACTCCCGAATAAATAAAATTCAAATAAATTGTGTCCCGCTTGATATTGATACAACTAAAATTAACTATCTAGTCATAAGATACGTTAACATTGTCAAATTCTTGTTTTGTTTCAGCGTTTATGTTGGTAACTCAGTTCTTCTTCACGCTCTGTTTCCTGTGCGTGTTGATATCCGTCATATTGGTGCTACTGTTCTTCTTATGCTGCGGTCCAGACCAGAAACACTTTATACTTCTGGTGCGAGTCATATCTGGGCTACTCTTCGGCGCAGGTTGGTACTCTATCGCCAAGTCCTCCTCGAGCAATCCTCTCTCTTCACAATTCCGACTGTTCTCGATTCCATAACATTTACAATTCTTTTAGCTTGCATCCAATCTTATATTAAAGACTGGTTCAAGTACCCAGCATTGCTTGGGAGAACTTTTTTTTTTTACTTTAATAATCGTGGACTTTGGAATGTAACTTTAAAGTAAGAGCCTTTAAACCCCGCTTTGCCAGGGGGTAAGGCCCAGTTTTTGATTAATTAAAAACAAATCTAATCTAAATTTTAAAATTCTGGTTTCAAGATGCACTCTTCTATGCACAGGGGCTCTAGTTTTTAAAATTTCAGACCTCTCCATGTTGTAAGTATTGTGTGATAGTAACGACAGACATGTTTTATCCACACGGTTCTCTGGTTATAGCGTCGCGCATGTTATCCCATGGGTCTTTTTTTTATCTCCATGTCTTTCAAAGGTAAAGGTTATGCAGTTAGTTTATCTAAAATAATCTTTGAAAAATAAATCAACCAAAAAAATAACTAGGCCTATACTGATTTTTTAAAGATTGAGTAGTTGGTTATATCGGTTATATCGAGGTTGTCCTGTAAAGTGTGTCGAATCTCTGTTTCACAAACACGTGTAGTAACCGGGGAGAGTTTTTTTTAAATACCATACTGTTTGATTGAAAGAAACATAACAAAGTGTAGTTAGTAAAAAAAACTAAAAAATGGCCACACGTTTCATGCAAGATCAGTAGGACAAAGAATTTTCTGGCACCAGAGTGAAGCGGCTAAAGAACTAGTAAATGTCATAGTTAAGATAATGCGGAGTCCATTATTTCAATTCGAAGTGGTCTGGTATTTAACGTATGAAATATTCTAGAAATAATAACTAAATGCTTTAATCCACTAGCAATAATGTTCATACATTCAGTTAAGTGTTAAATTAATGGTTTGGGGTTTGGTTGTTAAGTTTCTCTTATAATTATAGCGAATGTAAACCACCGATAAAGGTGTATTAAAGCTATAAAACAAATTACAATTCAAAATTTGATATGTTTTGAAAATTATCAGCATCTCGAAACCTCAAATATCCTTAAGTATTAGAGGGTCTCGATTGCAAGGAAGAGCGCCCCTTTTTATGCAAGTAGGAATCGAGAAATTGACTTTGAAATCTTTATTTATTTGCCCTCAACAGGCGGGCAAAATGACCAAGTTAAGAGAGAGTATTGTAAGCACAAAGTCAGAGGACTTAGCCCCCTAGTTTGTTTCAGGTTTCACGGGCGGCATCGCGGTGATTGTCTTTGCGTGCCTGGGCAACACGCGAGGCTGGATGCCTGAGCAGACCAACAACTACTTAGGTTGGGCGTTCGGGCTGGCAGTAGTCGGTGTGGTGATGGCGTTCATCTCCGGGATCCTGTTCCTGGTGGAGTCCACGGTGCAACACAAGAAGCGCGAGTACCTCAAGGAGTCTCAGATTAGGTTCGAGCTGGAGCAAGAAACTAAAGCTTGAGAGCGCTCTCCTCGTAACGGGAACATCCGTTGAAATTCCGATATATTCGTCTGCTTTTAATAAGGCGCAATCTCATTATGTTGACAGTTTTTTTATTATTAAATTACTTATCTTTAGTGAATCGTTGGTAATGTTTCATTTTTGTTTTTTTATATGATATAGGCCTAATATTTTAGAGCATTGATCCCCGGGCGGTGGGTCTTGATACAATGGGTAGCTCACAAAAATTTTGTAATTATTTGAAAATAGAAAATCACGAAAAAAAAGTACACCTCTGTCGCCCGCATATCCATTAAAGTTGGGTGGGTCCGGAAAGTTTGGGAAGCATTAAAAACAATAATATTTTTTATTTTACACATTGAATCTCAGTAGCCATCTTGGATATACATGCTAATGATGAAGGTAGAATATAAAGGAAATGTACTTGTATTTGCGTGTAAAGAGAGTGGGAAACCATTTATTAACAAAAATAACACCCCCAATATTTGTCTTGAACTCAAAAAGTGATCCCCCTGTGACCAACAAACCAGATTGGATGAGCCCTAATCCGCGTCCCCATTGCTGTGAGCTAGAATGGTGTTGGTCATAACAATATTGGGTAAGAGTATTTTATTTCTATACGGAATAAAATGTCTTGATAAACGTCACACATTTTTTTCTTACTCTATTGTTTTGTGGAAATAAAAATTGAAAATCACATCTGTTAATTTGTGAGCCGGTTAATATTATGTTATCCCTGCCTCTGGTTTTTTTTTTAAATAAAAAGGGCTGCTGTGTTGTAAAAATAAAGCTCACCCTTGTAGTTTTTTTTTGATACAATGTTAATGTGTCAAATCTAAATGATAAAATAAGTTTGTTTGATTGAACATCTTCAACTTTCTACAACTGATTTTTGATGGTGTTTTTTTAAATTTATATATCATTGATCTTAATAATAGTATTAATATACATTCGGATGTTTGATTGAGTCCGGCTATTTTTCCAGCAGCATGTATATTTTAAGATTCTTATATGAGTGTTATAATTCAGTTGACCATATATCATTTTAAACATAATTTATGAAATAAAGTGCCTTACACATGTTAAGAGGTGTAGAAAATCAAGCACAAATAAGATCCTTTCCCAGGAATATACTGTCTCGAATCAAAATGTAAATATAAATATGTGCAAGTGTTTCTAATTTTATTTGTGGTTTTTTAAAAATTATTTTTTTATTAACTGTAGAGGGAAGGGGTTTTCCAACTGTGATATCGAAGCAAACTTGAATGAATTATATGAAATATTGGTCCGGGGTTCAATCCTTGGTCCCGGCACATATTTATCTGATGGCTAAACCCTTCCTTCACCTCTGACAAGACGTGTATTAATCACAACTAATGAATGTGAGGAATGCCAGGCCTCCACCGTGGTTCGGATCCCACGTTAAACTGTAGGTCCTCCATTTCATCTCACAATCACCCTACCATTGCACATTAGCGTAAGTGCGTATAACCCGAACGGGTAGTAAGACGTTGTGCTAATAATAATATATGAAATATTCTTAAAGCTAAATTGAAGTTGGAATATTTTTTGCTTGAGAAAATATAATTTTGTGGTTATTTATATAATCTTATGCACTAAAATTACTTGGAAAATGCATTTATAATTGTTTGTTATATTTCTGACAAATCAAGTCAAAACGTAAAATTAAATTACTTAAGATTTTGTCCATACTATATTTTTGATTTGTAATACAGATAACAGTTCAGAGTGACAGTAATTGAGCATACATTTATTTTATTTAAGTTCAAATTATTCAGCCACCTCATTTTTAAACATTGACCATAAATTTAGTATTTTAACTGTCAATATTTTTATTGGTGATTCATAATTATTGAAACCAAGATCTTTTTCTGAACCAAAGCCGGAATTGATGTGTGTTTTGAAACCAAGTCGATGCTTTGCACACCTCTGTGATTCTTGCTTATATATTTAAACACACATTTGTTTATATTATATTTTTTGGGGGTTTTTTTCACCCTTAGCCCCCTCTCTTCACCATTCCAGGTTTTGTTATCACGAGGATCCTCTTCTTAAAAAGGAAATCACAGTAGGCAAACCCTTTCCCTCTCTTTTTAAAAAATGTAATGTATTAAGTCCAACTGACGCACAAATTCCCGTTTTTCGGTGTTTTACTGTCATAACTAAATCTTTGGAAATGTGAGTTGGTTGATTGAAATAATAAATGCTTGAGTGCGTGATTATGATTCACACACATTCCAATTCACGGTAATAATATTTTATTGTTAAGTATTACCAATCCGTCCTTTTTATTACTATTTTAGCTTTGTCTTAGTTTCTTAGGAGCTGTGCTTTTTAAAAACATTCCGATCCGAATGGGATATGTTGATAATGGAGATAATTGTCCGTCCACAAATTTTGCACAGTTAATAGTGACATTTTTATGTATACAAGATAATATATTTTGTGTATGTTAGTATTGTGTGAGTAAAAATCATCTAATAATAGTATGGCGTGGAACTTGTTTTTTTTCTAACAAATGATGGTTGTCATATTAAATGTAGAAATAAACATGAAACTAACAAATTAAATAGTTAAAATGTTTACTTAAACATTAGTGAGTTGTGTGAAACGTGTTAAATTTTAACTTAAAATGATACTCCTGAGAGTAAATCAGTTTGATATTTGCACATTCTTAAGATTTTACAAATGCTGACAAAGCCTTTAACTTTTTATTTAAAAAAGTATTTATTGCAATTTGAGATGGGTCTAATCTATTTTACCTAATAGTCCAAAATCGTGGATTTGAATTTGAGGCTTATAAAAAAAAACGATGGAATATAAAAGACAATAGAAATATTAACTAAATGTTAACATTAATACATTCTCAGTTAAGAGTTAAATTACTGCTCTAGGGCCTGGTGTTAGAGTTTGTCATATTATAATTCTTAACTACCAACTAAACAGTAGTAAAGCTATAAAACAAATTTCACTTGAAAAATTGAAACTTTTTAAAAAGAATTTGTCTCGAATTTGAAATTTTCTTGAATCTCAAATAGCCTTAAGGATTCTCAAATTGCAATAATTGTATTGTATACACTTTGTTAAGAGTTTATGATACTACATACACTTAGCTTTAATTTAAAATATATATCTTTTATTGTTCATTTGTTTTAAATTACGACATCTTACATTATCATTACCAAGTATTTTAAATATTATTTATATATTGCGGGTTTCTAATTTAACCTCATGGCTAACTCTTAACGGTAGGCAATAACTGACTCGACAAAATACATCTCATAACTCTGACAGTGATTGACATCGTGACTATAATGTACAGTCTTTGCAAAACTAAGGACTTATATATATATATATATATATATAAGGACTATATATTCACAAGACCTTCACAGCGTGATCAAAAAATTTATGGATTTTTCTTTTCTTATAAATTATTTTCATTTTGTAGAGTTATATAATTTAGAATAAATTATTGTTAAAAAAAAGTATTTTGTTAGAAGCACCTGGCATATTAAGATTGTAGCAGGCGCCAACCGACAAGTTTGTCATAAGAAAAATTATTCATATAGGTAGAGGAACTCAAACTGGTTTTTATTAAATTATTTGTGTCCATTGAATATTAACATATTTATGAATACATGGTTTTCAAATAAGGATAAATTAAAAAGTTAACAAACACACAAATGTTATATATTCACATACTATTATTGATGTGCTGTCAATAAGCGATAGCACATGTTTTAAAGCCAGATGTCGTTGATCAGCTGTAGCACAAGTTATAAAGCCAGATATCTGATGTCAATCAGCTGTAGCACAAGTTATAAAGCCAGATATCTGATGTCAATCAGCTGTAGCACAAGTTTTAAAGCCAGATATCTGATGTTGATCAGCTGTAGCACAAGTTATAAACCCAGATATCTGATGTCAATCAGCTGTAGCACAAGTTTTAAAGCCAGATATCTGATGTCAATCAGCTGTAGCACAAGTTATAAAGCCAGATATCTGATGTCGATCAGCTGTAGCACAAGTTTTAAAGCCAGATATCTGATGTCGATCAGCTGTAGCACAAAAAAAAAAGTATTTTGTTAGAAGCACCTGGCATATTAAGATTGTAGCAGGCGCCAACCGACAAGTTTGTCATAAGAAAAATTATTCATATAGGTAGAGGAACTCAAACTGGTTTTTATTAAATTATTTGTGTCCATTGAATATTAACATATTTATGAATACATGGTTTTCAAATAAGGATAAATTAAAAAGTTAACAAACACACAAATGTTATATATTCACATACTATTATTGATGTGCTGTCAATAAGCGATAGCACATGTTTTAAAGCCAGATGTCGTTGATCAGCTGTAGCACAAGTTATAAAGCCAGATATCTGATGTCAATCAGCTGTAGCACAAGTTATAAAGCCAGATATCTGATGTCAATCAGCTGTAGCACAAGTTTTAAAGCCAGATATCTGATGTTGATCAGCTGTAGCACAAGTTATAAACCCAGATATCTGATGTCAATCAGCTGTAGCACAAGTTTTAAAGCCAGATATCTGATGTCAATCAGCTGTAGCACAAGTTATAAAGCCAGATATCTGATGTCGATCAGCTGTAGCACAAGTTTTAAAGCCAGATATCTGATGTCGATCAGCTGTAGCACAAGTTTTAAAGCCAGATATCTGATGTCGATCAGCTGTAGCACAAGTTTTAAAGCCAGATATCTGATGTCGATCAGCTGTAGCACAAATTTTAAAGCCAGATATCTGATGTCGATCAGCTGTAGCACAAGTTATAAACCCAGATATCTGATGTCGATCAGCTGTAGCACAAGTTTTAAAGCCAGATATCTGATGTCAATCAGCTGTAGCACAAGTTTTAAAGCCAGATGTCATTCAAGCTGTTACATATCAAATTTAACAAAATATAAAATGTATTCTTTGTTTTATGTGTATGTTTGTTGTTTTTCATTGATTGGTGAGTTTATATGGAATAAATGTTAACAGATTAAATAATATTTACAATTTTATTTGTTTATTATTTAAGAATCACCTATTTCCAAGCATCCATAAAGAAAAGTCGGATAAAAATGTTCACAAGAAGGCCTCAAAATTTTAATTCACAGATAAACATAGAGGATTTGTTTGTCAAAGTGTAACTTAAAAGTAAACATGTTTGATGTAAGTTTCTTTTTGGATATGGCATTCATTCCTTTCCAAGTGTACTATAATTCATAGCCAACTTTAATTTTTACTCGCTTCTATTTTATTTTTTCCTGTTTTAGGGATTGGCTGGTAATGAACAATTTTTCTTCACACGGCAGCCATTGTTTGTCCGGTGCGAGATATGTAAAGCGTGTTCCTCTGTCCATCATCAACTGTTACAGCCTGTGGCAGGGTCAATTTAGTAAATACCTTCATCTTCCTTTGATCTTCTACAATTCTTCCTTCTTTAAACACTTCTATTCTTCTTCTCTCATTTGCACACTTTCTGCTCCCATCTATGTCTTGGTCTTCATTGCGGTCTTTTTCCTACATACTTCATCTACATCATCCTTAGGACTCTTTACCTTTTCCATTCTCATTACATGTCCATGCCATCTCAGTCTTTCTTGTATACAGAGCTGTCACTAAACTATAGTAGGATTTTGGTAGAAAGAATCTTTTAGAAAAGGCAAACTTTTTTTTTGGTCAACATTAATAACATTTATTATTATTATTACAGTAAAGTCTCAGAAACTCGACACTTCGTGTAACTCGACAGTCACACGTACACACAGTTTTGGGCCAGACCATAGGTTCCCAATTTTTTTTTGCCACGGAACCCTAATTGACCATACTTTTTTTGGCGGAACCCCATTTTGATAATAACAAAAGTGATTGTACCTTGTAGTGTAGTTTGAATATTTTCATGTTTGACATGAAAAGAAATAATAATTATTTTTTATTTATAATTATTCTAAGTATTATAAAACATTTATCGTACAAAAAAAAGTAACTATTTAATGTGAAGAATGAAATTTTTTCACATATTTACTTATAATAGCACTAAAATTAGGCTTAATGTCTGACAATTGAACGCGAAGCTCTGAACCTTTTGGGAAACGCTGCCTTAGACCACTGAAGGGAATTTACCTTATCACGTTCAGATACTAAAACTGGCTATTTTATGACTTTTTTTAATTGGTACATTTTAACACCAGGATTAATAGCCACTTAGTCTAATGAGGTATTCTCACAAAGAAAATGAAAACTTTTAGAGAAAAATGTGCTTTAAATATATTGTTATTAACATTAAAATAATTAATATAAAAGGAGTATATCATTATTAAGGCAATTTAATCTCTCCGTCTAACTCCGAGGTAGTTTAAATGTTGAACCAAAAGACCCAAATGTGAGATATACTTGATTATAATTCTAACATGTAGATTTAAATTTAGCGCCAAATAACATAAAACCACCAAGCTTTATAAACAGGTGCGCCAGAATGTTTCACAAACACAATTATATACGAGAATATTTCGATCCATTATTTAACTAAGAATTACTAAGATTGATAAAACATTTAAACGTGTTTTCGTGAGTAAATAATTCGTGAGACTCGTACTTAATAAAACATATACTTGCTAACAGGAAATGTAATATTGGTTTATTTAATACTGCGGGGGAAATTTCACGCGTTAAGTTTGTTTTTGTAGGTGTGGCTACTTGGCTAGGCAACACCTACTTGCGCGTTGCTTGTGGTGTGTGAGTTTTATGTTGTCCGAGGAAAGTTGGAATAATGGTGTTTGTTTTGTAGCTTCCTTTGTTTGAAGACGGATTACGCGAGCATTTAATTGTATTCGTCTTTATCTAGTTTAGTTTCTTGATCGCGCCAAGATGACGTCTGCTGAGAAGCAGGATTACCCGAAAGCTTCAAGTAAGCAAGTGTTTATTGTCAACAGTGTACTTTACTGAGCCCAACTCAAGTAATTATTGGTCTAATCGTCATATTTGTTTGCATTGGCTGACCTCTCATCCGATATTATTTCATTTAAAAACAACTACAAAACGCTAGTCGACTCATTACTTATCACGTAAAACAATGAATCTTTGATTCCTTTTACTGATTTTTTTTAACAAAATAAAATATACCCTATAGTTATATTATCATTTAATTATAATTTAACAACATGTAATTGATAAAATGCTTTGAATGTTGTTAAAAGTATGACTCACATCTAAATAAATAATGAAAATCGATTAGGCAAAGATTTAAAAGTAAATTCAGCTGTTATAGGCCCTTGCTTGCATAAGTCAAACTCCCAGCCATGTTAATTATTATAAAAACCACACATTGACAGGTCTAGATTACAGCCCAATATCCCAACATGTCTAAATAAACACCAGCCAGGAGTTAAGCCTAATTTTTTTTTGGCCATAGGCTATTATTCAAAAGAGGCCTAGGCCTATGCTGAGATCACTATAAACTTAACGTAACTTAACGTAAAGGACCTCCTCGTGTGTTTAAATGGAGGCGATCACGATGCAGTTAACTTAACTTAAGAGATGTCCTGGGAGGTCTTTTACTTTAAGTGAACGTTACTTGAAGGGTATCACGTGATCTAGCCAGCCAATCATTGTGCGAGTGACGTCAACAGGGCTATTTAATAACTCATTTGTTGGTTTTATGACCAATGTTTACTCTTTAGCGTAAGTTCTAGTGATCAGACATTGAAACAAAATAATTAAACTAAAATAGGAAAGCTAAATTTATCATAAAAGTTTTGTAATAGATATTTATTATATCGATTGAAAACTGTAAACATTCACAGATCATCACTGTAAAACTAGTACAAATCACAGATCATACTCGAGAATGAAGATGTTTGGCTCGAGTTGTTACGTAAATCGTGATTACACATACGTTAAGTTAACTTTAGGTTAACTTTAAGTGAACGTTACGTTAAGTTGATCATGATCCCGGCATTAATTAACTGCTAGTCAACGTTAAGTTAACTGCATCGTGATCGCTTCCATTTAAACACACGAGGAGGTCCTTTATGTTAAGTTAACTTTAAGTTGATCGTGATCCCGGCATTAAACCTAATCTAAGCTACTTGTTTTTATTTCACTCTTTAGTAAGACTACACAACTTTAGGAAAAACATTTACCTTTATTAATAAGATGGCAATAATTTTAGTTGTGGCCTATTTTATGCCTTAAAGCTAGTCAAGGAATTAGTGCATACAAACACAACTTGGGGGACGAAACCTAAGAACAGTATCTTTTAGGCAATTTTTTTTTTCTCCAAACAACCTGAAAAATCACAACATGTAAACTAGCAATGAATTCACAAAAATACTAAGAATCCAATAGTAAAATCATTTTCACCTCAAAAGTGAAGCAGGAACATATATAATTGAAAACTGTGCCAAATCCAAGACCAAAGGGTTACGCATATTGTAGAGCCGATACATGCGCAATAATCTTGTGCGGTGGCCACACTTGGCTCTCACTCATAAAATACAATATTCTTGGGAAATGGTTAACTATAATTTTCTTCTTTAAACGAAAACATTCTCGCAGGTCCAATTTAGATTTTCCCTCCAGCAAACTGACAAAAGTCTCCATTGGAACCGAACTGAAAACATAGTTGAGATCTGAGCGGACACCAGTAGTCAGATTTTAAAGCCAAATAATCTACATATATATTATCAGGTTACTTTCCAACCTGGCTTAAACCAGCCTTCGTAAGAATAATTACTCGGCTGACTTGATCTATCCTTTATCCTTTTTCATTCGCTTATAAATTGGAATTTCAGTTAATATTTACAAAACAAACGATTTTACTTTCCTAATATTTGTCTTAAATTTTGTAAAAAATGAAATAGTTTCAAATAAAGATAATTATATTATCATTGGATCTGCCATTTGCTTGCAAGTATAATGATAGTACCTATTACACTTTTAATGGTTTGGTATCTTAAGTGAAATACAGCGTAGGGCCTATTATTATATGATAAAGTGCTTGCGCTTTATTCCCGACAAACAGGTTGGAATACCGCATCACCTGCCCTAAAGGACTCTTATATCAAAGGATATTGTTTCAGATGCGCTGGTGTTTGGAGGAATGGTAACTTACATCGCTGGGCTCATGCTGATAATGTCGTTCTCAAGGTAAACAAATATTGAATGATTTTTATTTATTAGTTTAGTTGGGATAAAGGAGCATTAGTTATTTATATTAAATAACTGTTACCTTTAAGAACTTTAAAGTTTATGGCCTCCAATCCCTAACTTGACGTACACAACCTCCTATCAACGTCTCGACCAACTTATTCCTTCTGAGTGTTATTTTTGTTCTAGTCCGTACTGGATCCAGTCGTACCAGGAGACGTTCAGCGACTTCAAGCACATGGGACTGTGGGAGTATTGTTTCGACCAGTTCCGATACCCGTACTATCAGTTTGACAGGCTGTTTGACGGCTGTCACTACATATTCAGCCAGGAGTACTATGTCATCAGGGAGTGGTTACTGCCAGGTCTCTCATTCTCTCTCTCTCTCTCTCTCTCTCTCTATATATATATATATATCAATATCACTTTTTGGGGAACTATTTTTTTTTTGTTCTTCTTCAAACGGAAACGTTTAGAGTCTGTTAAGATCACAAAGAAGTTTGTTGGGTCGAAGTTGGTGTATGTTGTATGGTGGTGGGCAGAATCATCAACTGCCGGGATTAGTTCAAAGTGATCCAGTTCACTGAAATGAGCGGCTAATTTATCTAGTCGTTTGCAAACTATATCTCTTAGTTCAGTTGTTTGTGGACTACAAATTTTAATTTTCATTATGCAAAAAAACACTTCCCAGATTTTTGTTTTGAACAGAATTGTTAAAAGCAATTTTTTTAAAATAACTACTTCAAAAATCAGTTATTAGTAGACTCGCCATAATTTTAAAGCTGAAATTAAAATCTCGATTCATTCACAAGGTATGAATATATAGTAGAACATCTAAATATTAAGTTTTGAAGGGAATCCTTAGGCCTATATTATTTTGGGCTGTAGCTTTAGGTACAGACAGATAATAAATTGTAAAACCTGCTTTTTTTGAGTGAGGTGACAGAACGTCAAGATTCATCATGCCTTCATCAGTGTAGTTAATATACATGTGTACAGCCCAAAAGTGTAGCGAAAGAATGGGGAGGGGATTTAATAAAATAAAGGGAAAAAACCTTATTGTAATGTTGTTCTCTTCAAGGATGGTTGATGGTGGTCCAAGCGTTTGTGACGTTGGCGTTGATGCTGTCGTTCACCTCCCAAATAATAATAGCGCTAGAGTTGGTACGCTGGCCTCTAGAGTTCGTGCTGATGTACGAGTGGCTACTTTCTGGAATTGCCTTCATATGCAACGCAGTAGCAGGTAAATAGTGTGTGTGTTTGTGCGCACGTGCACACACACGCATACATGAAGTGAAGCTAGACACGTGCAAGTCAAAGTCAAGATTTTTTTTGGATCAAATTTTGAGCTTGTTTTCCACTTTGTAGCTTCGTCTTATCTGCCATTTTGAATTAATAGAGCAAAGACCGAAGACGCTACAGAAAAAACTTATTTACTGTATCAAAAAATTCACTGGTTCATTATAGTTCATGCTGTTAACAGCTTGGAAGGTATTTTTATTTAAAGTGAAATAATGTTTCCGATATTGGATATTATTGCACCAACTTATCAACTTAATCTATATCATTTAGTAACGAGACTTTTTTTTTATCGTATTTAACATAAACTTTTACCCACTTAAATGTCCAAACAGTCTAAGGTGTCCCTCTCGTGTTGGACTGGCCTGCTGAAAACGGGGAGATTGGGGTTCAAATCTCGGTCAGGTCTACTGAGGGTGGTTTTTACTAAATTATTTCCCACTCTCCTTCCATGCATATTATTTCTAGAATGCTTCCTTCCTCATCCCTACCGCATTAGAGTAATTACCAAATAAGTGTATAACCTGAACAGGTATTAAGATGCGGTGACGGGAAAAAACCCCAAAACAAAGCCGACTGAGCTAAGGTGTCCGATTATTGTCAGGGTTAAGATACTGTTTAGTACCGGGTCTTAACATGATTACCGTTGAAATAAGTCATGCTTTGTGAGATTGCAAATCATCATCATTAACTGTGGCCGGATTAGTTTAGTAAAATGCCTCCATCTTCCTCTATCCTTTCACCATTCTTCCACTCTCCTCCTCTCACTTGCACACTTGCTACTATATGTTCCTCTCATCTATTCCTTGGTCTTCCTCTTCCTTTCGGTCTCATCCCTACATACTTCATATCCATTAATCTTCTTGGAATCCTCTCCCCTTCCATCCTCATTGCGTGTCCATACCATCTCATCCTAGCTTCCCTCGTGTACCCCAACTCTAGACCTCACATCCTAATCCTATCTCGTCTGGTGGCAGCTAGCACGCTTCTCAAAAACTTCATTCCCGCGACTTCCCCTTTCCTTGGTAAAGATGTTTCAAAAATGTTTATAATATAGGCCTATTCAAGATTTGCCCTTCCTTCGAAATGTTTTCCTGATGCGAAGGTTATTTTGGGCGTCAGAGTGAAGGAGATTTGACCTTCAGCTCTGATATTTCAAAGCTCCGCACACCCTTAAGGTGTACGAACATTGAGGGTATGAGAGTTTAGCTTGGTTTTGATTTCTCATTATGCTCACAACAGCGCTTTACTTATAGTTATAGTGTAAAGGCGGCCATATCTATCTGTGTGCAGCGGTGCTGCTGTTCCTCGCGGTGTCTATATTCGGCGGTGAGTGCTGGCGTCGTGACTGGCTTATGTATCCCAACTTTAACTACCTGTCCTGGTCGTACGGTTTCGCCGTACTCTCGTTCTTCTTCCACGCGTTCGCGGCTCTGTTCCTTTACATGGTGAGTCATATATACTGTGCGTCTCTTTTGGGTGAGTTCTCTACGTGGTGAGTATGATGTACTTTGCGTCTCCTTTGGGCGAGTTCTCTACATGGTGAGTATGATGTACTTTGCCTCTCCTTTGGGTGAGTTCTCTACGTGGTGAGTATGATGTACTTTGCGTCTCCTTTGGGCGAGTTCTCTACGTGGTGAGTATGATGTACTTTGCGTCTCCTTTGGGCGAGTTTTCTACGTGGTGAGTATGATGTACTTTGCCTCTCCTTTGGGTGAGTTCTCTACGTGGTGAGTATGATGAACTTTGCGTCTCCTTTGGGCGAGTTCTCTACGTGGTGAGTATGATGTATTGTGTGTCTCCTTCCATCTAGCTCCCTCCACTCCCTGTGTGTTTCCTTAAAATCCCCAATCATCCTGTCCCCCTAGACTGTTGCCTAAATGTACCAAAGGAAGGTTTCATGACCCGCAGGAAACTCGCAAAGGCTGGGAGCTAAGAAAGGAGAGCCACAATTTGGTGGTCCAGATGCACCCTAACCCTGGCCGCAACGGCTACGTGTGATCTACAGACCACTCGACACACGCTTACAGCTCCATTATCTGGGTGCAAGGCAATTTTTCAAAGCACCTTCCCTAATGCGTATTGCGCTGTTTTTTCAATTTATATTCATAGGGTAACACATCAAATTTGAGCCTAAAATATCTCTCCTACCATTGGTTCATTGATTTATACAAATATTCAATTATATAAACAAATGTAAATAGGCCTATATTAATTTCCCATACTTTTTTTTTATCACATTGTTAAACACGTGTGTAAATCTGTGACATTAATCTGTAAAATGATATAAAACATTTTGCGATGGTTGGTATGGAGAGTTATTTCCAAATTATAATTTTTTATATAAAAAAATTTTTGTTGTAACAAATGTTCTTAATTTTTATCAATATGCGAGCATACGTAGAACAGCATGTGCAGAATATTAGGAGCTTTCAATCCTGAATGGCGTGATCTTACGAACTATTCCACACGTCGTCACAACTTGTCATGGTAAATATTATGTTCCCTAGTTTCTGTTTAACCCACGCAATGGTAGCTGTTGACCAACCATTTCAACAACTAAATGAATCTATCTAGCGCTAATGTGCTATAAAACTAGAAATAGATCTTCTTGCTCTTGTAATGCCTGAATCACGATCAACTTAACGTACAGACACTGTAACAACATAAAGGATTATCGTGTTTTTAAAGGGAAGCCATCACTATCGTTGTCCAGGAGATAATTTTTATGTTGCGTTAATCTTAAGTGAAGGATATCACCTGGTATTTACAGCTTATCATATTGCAAGCAACGTCAATAGAGCTATTTATTCATTTGTTTGAAAGATTTGATGTGCAGACCACTTTAATATATAGTTGTTGTTTTGACCGTATCTTGCTAACACTAAAACATCGTGGCTTCGTCTCACTTTATTTTGTAGCTCCAGTAAGGATTCTATTGCAAGTACTTGAAGCTTAATCAGCCCACTTGTGCTCCATTTTAATGAACACTCCAAATCAATTGTCTGTGTTTTGCTTTAGATGAAACGAAAGTTGTGTGAACCTTAAGATGATCATGATACCGGCATAGCAAGTATGATGGGTTGGGCTGCAATACAACACTAGATAGAAATACCTTATTGTTTTTTAGCAGACACGATGTGTCTTTAGGCAGGATTTCACTTAGTTTTATGCAATTGTATATATTTTTGTTACTTTTAGTGGTATGATTTCTATTGATAACCATGATTTGATCGGAATATGGACAGTTAGCATTTTATAGTTCTAAGTAAAATGGTTATTGGTTAAAGCAACCTCTTTTTATTTTTGGTGATTTTTTTCTATTTAATTTTAATGATAAACACTCATTTTTTATTGGGCTTCAATATTTTAACTCCAATATTCCATTTAATAGACTTAAGTTATTTTAAGAAAATTGACCAAATAGTATGGATGATAGAATTAGATTATAGATAAAGAAAAAGTATTTACTACTCTTGATGAAATAGTACACTCTACAAGTATTTTTAATACATATTCATTGAATGTAAATTATTTTAGATTTGATTTTTATTGCTTAGTATCAAATTATTTGAGTTATTCGAATCTGTAGATTCAGTAAAAGTTTGTAGAGGAAAATATCTCATGTTTCTGTTGAATTAATCCTCGACATATAAATATATATAAGTAAGTTAGATCTGTATCTTCTAGGTGAAAGTAGTTTGGGGTTTTTAAATGTAACTATATGTAACATTGCTGGCTAATATTTATTATCAATCATTCTTAGGTATTTTTTAAAGTGCTCGAAATTTTTTTTATTAGACTATTGTATGTAAACCATTGCTTTGTTTTCAGAGAATACCTTTGAAATAATAGGGATGGCGCGATAACCACATTTTGTGCTACGAAGCAGAGTCGAAAAATTTGTTTAAGGCTTTATCAGAAAAGTAACCTAATTCATCCTAAGCTGACAAAATCGAGTTGTAATTATTACAAAATTTAATTCAATTTTTAGAGATTTATGAAATCTGTACTTTTGTTGTTATTATTTGCATAACAACACACAATAACAAAGCTTCATAGTAATCAAATCCAGATTTAAAAAAAAATCTAAAGTCAAAGTTGACAAAAACTTTTAATTTTTCAGAGCTGCTTCGGACAGCCTTTTGGAAAAAAACTGAGTTTATTTTAAACACTATACTTTTAGCTATGCAACACATACAAATATTATATACTTTTTTAATTAATTTTTAGTTGTATAGGTATATTATTACTACTAACCATCTTGATATTTTGTTAGAAAGATTAAGTACTAAAGATAGCCCCACTTTTTAAATCGTCCCTATAAATACCATAATATTATACTATTTTTTTTCTTTAAAATTGCAAGAAACCTATTATACAGTATAAACATTTTATAATAATGAAATATTCAGCAATATTATCATAAGTATTTTTGTAAAATGTTAGACAATCATTTATTAGTGTTAGTTGGTCTATTGGACAGCCTGCAAATAGGTGGGTTGCATAGAATTGTATATCATAAGAATGTTCCAGAATCATTGGTTTTTATTTGAATCAAATATTTGTGTGTGGCGATTTTTATAATAGCAAATGACGAAAAAAATTGATTAGCATTTTACTACCCAAGATTTATCTTCTAAGTGGTGAATGGAATTGATACGCACAGACATTGATTTGATTAGTATTTGGATGATGCACATAAACGGTTTGTTTTAAATGTAATAAATTCACTATATGTGCAATCAAATTGTAAATTAAAAACAAAAAAAATTATCTTGAGTTATGATATTGTTACGTTTAGAAAATGTCTTGAATTTATTAAATTTTTTTTAAGATGATTTTTATATACAATCCATGTTTTAATTTCAGTATTATGTCATGACTACTGTTTTTGCTTGTTTCCCATTTTTATTTTCCACCTCTATTTTTCGAATTCTTGATTCTGATTTCTCAATTCAAATTTCAACAATTTTTTTTTCCTGTGTTCAAAATCACATAAAAAATATATGTTATTTATTTATTGCTGTACCGAAATGGGGTTTGGAAAAACACTTAAAAGAGGATATTAAGAAAAAAATTATTTATGCTAGATCTGCATATCCAACTAGAACCAAAAAAACTCATGATAAATAAATCTTCATTTTGTTGGTACCACATTGAAACGGAAACAATACTAATAATACTATGTCTCTTTAAGGAAAACCTCTTTTTGCGTTATGAGGTAATTTGTGATATATTTGGAAGAAGGTACAGGAAAGGTGGATATAAAAGGGGACGAACACAGTTCACACTTTACACTGCTGCCACTGGACAAAGAGGTGTTGGCTGCCTCTTGAAGAAAATAGATGGTCACCTCCCAGTCCCCCAAACCTAGGTTTCATTTGGGGGATTGGACGGAAGCAGTGGCAGCAGTGTAAAGTGTGAACTGTGTTCTTCTTTTCATTGTAAAAGCCATTCTGTGTTCATCCCTATTATATACCTTCTTCCAAATATATATAAATAATAATATGAAAAATTATCCAATTCTTGATATTGCCATTTTGTTTGGGTGCATGAACTTTCATTTACTGGAATTTGAGATCCAAGAATCGAGGTATAAAAAAAAATTGTGACATTAAGATTGATTCTCTTGATGCCAGAAATAATTGAGTGTATTGTGGAATTGATTTTAAAATCCTTGATAATAATATTTCCACTTTCTTACAGTCTATTGGTTTATCATTACCAAGACAAAATGTTATCTCAACATTTATATCTAGTTTCCGTCCAAAAGATTATGTATTTGCTTTTTATTTTGCCTTTTTGTAAGCCAAATGAATTATAATAAAATATAATTAATATTCAGATGATTTCGAAGTCTTCATTTTCTTTTTTCACCCCTCTATAGATTATTAAGCTGAAATAATGTTATCGTCATAGTAATAGTTATTAACTATTTCTGGCATGTGGTGAATTAGTCATTTTAGTAAAATGCCTCCATCTTCCTCTACCCTTCCATCATTCTTACTGCTTTAATTACTTCCAATTTCTCTCACTTGCACACTTTCTGTTATCTGCTCCTCCCATCTCTTTCTTGTCTCTCTTGTGATCTTTTCCCTACACGCTTCATTTCCAACATTTTCTTTGGCATCGTCTCTTTTTCCATCCTCGTGACATGACCATACCATCCCAGTCTTGCTTCCTCTACTATCTCGTGTACTCCAACATCCTCATTACATGCCCATACCATCTCAGTCTTGCTTCCTCTAC
>CABFWB010001658.1:0-19154 GCA_902151455.1 Timema bartmani
AAAAAACTATGTGGTTAATTTATTTTAAATAAAAATCAACACATTTTAATTAAATATCCTTCCAATATTAAGCGTATATATAAATTTCTTGGAATTAAGGCAAACATAAATCTGGTTCCTACTAATAATAAAACCCAGCACATTATTGGGCAATATTCCTCACTATTCTAACAATAATTATAGTACCAAACTATCAAACACCAATCCACTGCTATTTATATATTAATGTGTCTGTTTTCTGTACGAAAAAAAAGGCTTATAAAATAAATAAATTCTCATGTGGTAAGAAGGAAATAAATAAAAAAAAGTTCGGTAACATTGGACCGATGAAATTGAAGTGGAAGTGGAAAGGGGGGATGGTAATAATGACACTCATGTTCTGAAGATGTGACCCAGATGGTTATAAACCTTCTCAGATAGATGAAAAGTTCTTCAATATGTTATTATTTTTTTATTAATTTTTTTGCTACCCCCTGTAGCTGAAGAAAGATGGGATGTTTCTATCCGTGTCGGGAGATATGGTCGTTTATTGAATGTGAAGAGTGAATGCTTTTACCACCTTCTTAAATATAGACCTCTGTTGAATTTTTTTCCTGCAAGCCTTACTGTTGCTAACAATGTTATACTGTACAACACTTCCCATATCAATGGCAATATTATGAAGCCAAAATATATTTGCTCTACTTTAAATTAAGGACCAAGGAATTACAGGTTTAATCCACTTTCTGAATTCCAATGTTTTCTTACTTTTACAGGTTTTTCAAATCCTAAAATACGAATTTTTCCAGTATTTTACATGCAAATATATATCTACAATTTTTACTGTTTTATATTAGATTCTCTACACAAGAATTATTTAGGACAATCGGTGATACTCGCAAAATTGGATGCCTTGAAGAAAATGCTAATATTTTACACTAGGTTTGTATTTATAAATTCATTGAAAAACTATCTTAAATTTCATTTAGATTACTTTTTAATTGTTTCAGTTCCTATAAAGTAGATTCTTGGTCCCGTGGTTCCTAGTTACATACAAATCAAACAAACATAATAGCAGGCCCAATTCAGCTCCCGGCTCACGCGAGGTATGAGAGTAAAAGGGAAAAGTAAAGACCTATGATATACCAGAAATGTGTGCAGTACATTCGTATTTGAATGATTACTCGATATTTTCCGCGGTGATGATGGGGGGACAAAGCGACAAAGTTTCTTGTTAATAACTACAGTATGTCCCTATGATGACAGAATGAAGATTTGTGCACAGTGCTTATCTGTGAAGCCATTATAAAATGGTCAAAAACGGCCTTTTCAAAGCAGTTTTCAACAATTTTCTGTATTAGGGACAGCTATTAACTCTTTATCTCCATTAATGTTTAAATAACTACAGTATGTCCCTATTATGACAGAATGAAGATTTGTGCACAATGCTTAGTTGTGAAGCCATTATAAAATGGTCAAAAACGGCCTTTTCAAAGCAGTTTTTATCCAAATATAATTTAATATTTCAACAATTTTCTGTATTAGGGACAGCTATTAACTCTTTATCTCCATTAATGTTTAATCATAAATTATCCACGTGCAGTTGTGTTCGTGTAAATTTACAATTTTAAGCCGATTATCACAGAGTTGATGGGCATGTGATGCACGCTCTTGGTAAACAGGTCTACATTTGAAATTAATGTCTTATTAACCGAATCAATTGATACACCCAGTAGCTTTAGACACTTCCCGCACTGAACTTTTTTTGTTTGCAACAGATCCAGTTTTTTTAAATTTTGAAACACGATCCAAAACATAACTATGTAATTCGGTTTCACCCTGATAGTTTTGGTTTTATCTTGCCGCCGTTCTTCGAGCGTATTGAGCCTCGGCTCCATACAGAAAAATCAATTCTGTTCTCTCTTCCAGACTGTAAACCATTTTCCAAGATTAGATATTAACAGTAGAGAGCAAAAGAGACAACTAATGGATATGTAACTGGCATTGAAAGTAAAAACAATGTTCTGTCTACGATCTTACACACAAACACTTGCATCTTCCCAAGTTATGTTTGAATAGGCCCAATTCTAATCCGCGCCCGGTGTCGGCGACACAGAAACTTATCAGGCTCATTTCTCGTGATAGCTTTTACTTTAAAAAGCTTAAAACCACAATTTTGAAAATGGCACAACGTGATCTACAAGAATATGTAATAAAATATAGGGGGTCTCATTAAAAAAGAATCAAATTTATTTTAACGTCACATTAGAAACGCCACCCAAGGTTATATCAGCCTTACCACCTTACTTTCCCCTCAGAACTATATGTTTTTTGTTTAAAACAGCGCAATGCACATATATATGCAATGCGCTGTTTTAAACAAAATATACCGGGTGTTCATTTGACAACTTTCCAGCAAAATATCTCGAAAACAGCGCATTGCATATATATATGCCCTTCTTAGTAATCTGACCTAAAACTGATTGTGTCATCACTATTCAGTTTATTTTTAAAGTTATAAAGTTTTAGTATCTTTAAGTTTTCTTTTAATAAGTAGAACCTGTTCATCATTAATTAACCTTTGAAAGGACCATGTATGTCAAAAAATACATTGTATTTAAGTAGCAATATTTTAACCTGTGCGGAAAAATTCTGAACGAATTATCTACGTAAGCTAAGTAGTTAAACATATTATTAGTTGAATAAAACAACAATGATTTAAATATTTTATCTAGGCCAGTAATGATCTTTTTAAATAGCCCTTTCTTTATTTTACATTATTGAAGTGGAAATATTTGGAAAATATGATGAATAAAACGTGATGAAAATGGATAGAGAATAAGCATAAAAAATCTTTCTCAAAAACTAAAAATAATTTAAAAAAAATACTGGTAGGGCAATTTTCAACATTGGTTGGGAAAAGTTAGTACACAAGTTCTCTGCCACATGCACACACAAACACATACACACAACTATAATATTGAATATTGAATTCAACACACATTCCGTCGTCCCCTATTCAGAGAGTGATGGCAATGTAGATCCTAGAGCAAAGTTTAGTTGTATATTTTGTGACCAACTTCACAACATGTTCACTGAAATCCATGTGTAGAATTAAATAGATTCCATATGACGGAGAGAATAAAGTTACATAAACGAAAACAGTGGGAGTGCCATATAAAGGTCAGTATCTGACAGTTACAAAAGTTACTAAAACTATTCTAATATATTCATACGTCAAATAATTTTATCTGTAACTGTCAATTTTGACTATTAGTTTTATTTTAAATTTATTTGAGGTATTTAACGTGCACTTTCCGAACCGGCTGAGTATATTAGCACACGACACACGACTTATAAACTAACTTAAATCTAGAACAGACATAGCATCCAGCCCCCGATTGTTAATTCGTCACTGAGAAAGGATAAATCTATATTTTACCAATGATAAAATTTCGATGATGCCAGGAATCGAATCCAGGAAACTTAGCTCAGTATTTAGACACGCTACCAACTGAGCTAAGGTTTCTGACCTGAATTTTAGTATTGGTCGATTTATTGTTCATCGGGTGAGAATATTTGTCGTGATGGTGATGACGCAAAGTTTTTTAATAAATCGGTAACGTAATCCATGATGAAAATATGAATTTGATTCTGAACCAACAAAAATAAATTAGTGATTTTTTTAACACTAGTGATCACCCGCTTCGGTGGTCGAATGGTATAGGGCGTCATTCTCACAATAGACAACTGCTGATGACGGGGATATTAGGGTTTCGAGCCCCGGACGGGTGTATTGAGGGTGGGCTTTCTGTTCTCCCAATGTCCCTCTACACAAATGATGGTAAATTCCCTCTTAAGTTCTACCTTTCTTATCTCTAGTCCACTAGGGCAATTAAATAATTATTGTCAGAGGCGTACCTAGGGTCTCAGAGACAAGGAGCTGTGATTTCAATGCTCTACCACTGGGGTACTCAGGATTTGTCTCGTGCTCAAGGTCATTCTTCACTAATAGTTTAAGGCAGAGCCTGTGAGAGACGTGTGGAAATCATCGGGTTTTATGCTATATTATTGTTATGACAGCCTCTGGAAGCCTACGCGTTAACTTTATGATACCTTTACTACAATTTCACCCGTCCATCACAGACTCTAACTTGGACTGTAAGCTAAGTATTACCCTGAGCACAATACGAGCTATGGTTAGCTTAGTGGTTTAGCGTTGGTGCGCTAGGACAAAGGTCTAGGGTTCAATTCCGGTGCTCAGATGTAATTTTTCAATATACGAATATAATACAATGTGTTTAGAAAATGCACCTTGAATATTCTAAATAATAATAATAAATATCCAAGAAACTAAATCGTACTAATAAGAGATAAAGTCAGACTTATCTGCTTCACGCCAATGGCCTCTTTTATATTCGGTTATCGATCTCTTTTTTTTGTGTGTGTCTTTACTATAGGTTTCCGATAGGAGTGAAGTCCGTCGTAATCTGGGCGTGCAGGAAGAAGACTGATAGCATCGACGCCATCAATTTCACTCACCCCTTTGTGCTGCTCCGGAACAAAAGAGAGACGCTAAGCGTAAAGGATAAGGCTAGTTGAACATCTCGGAAAGAAGAGGCTGGGATGTCGTGGGAAATAGCGCAAGTATTAGTTTATGCAACCCGCCTCGGTGGCATAGTTAGCTAACGCGCTAGATTCATGTTGAGCTAGACTGCAGAAGACGGGGGCATCGAGCTTCAATAATTGCTCGGGTGAACTGGGGTGGTTTTTCTTAAATGGTTTTCCACTCTTCTTCCACGCAAATGCGGGTTAACTTCCTCTAAATTCAGCCTTCGCAACCCCTAAACCATTAGCGTAATTAGTACTGAAGCGTATAACCCGAACGAGTAGTAATACGCGGTGCTAAATAAAAAAAAAAGTTTATGTAGAACAGGGTAGCGGCGGGAACAGTGGACTACATGGATACATTGTAAACACACACATTTCAATTGCTGGGCATATCATGCCATTTGAACCTGTCCAAATTCTAAGATAATATTACTACCCTTAGTTAAAAGGCGAAATATTTTATATAAGCTACATATTTGTGATTTTTTTTTTTTGGTATATGTTCATACAATCTAAACTGTGTAAGAAAAACCGCTTCATTGTAAGAAAATTCCTCTAATTACCAATTAAAATGTCTTCTAAATATATTTTTGAGAATATAAAAGTTTAAAAATTTGCCTAGGGGTGGATATATTTACCCATACCTCCATTACCCGTTTTTATTTTACAAAACTTTGCCAAAGATCAATATAATTTCACAATTGTACCCCACCGTACCAAAAACGTTCGTACGCCTCTGGATTGTAGACTATCCCTTAATATTCAGATAAAATCATTTCTACCACTATAATGGAATGTGATATTATTATAATTGTGTGGTGCCCTATGTTGTTGATTATAAATAATTAACATATAATCCAATTATTTTTATAGTTCGGGTTTTTATGAAAATACAAAAATAATTTTTTGCTGACAACATTGATAATAATATTCAACTGTATGATTTTATAGGTATTGATAATATCTATCAAAAGTGACAGCGGCAGCTCACATTGTCTAATGTATGATTGCTTGAAAGTAGATCAAGTAGTTCTAGCTGTCTGATAAGGGCCTTCCTGTGGAAATTAGAAAAGTTGGTTTTGTTTTCAATCTTAAGGGGAACACTTGTTAAATATTTATACTGGAGAAAAACTGGAAAATTCATAAAGCAGTGGCAGATTAGCCTAAGGTGTTGGACTTATCTGCCACTAATTGCAAGATTGGGACTTGAATAATTCCGGCCAGGTACACTGAAATTGGTTAATAAACATGCGTTTTTACTTTTCCAAGCTAATACGGGTGCATTTATTCTCAATTAAACTTCTCAGCTCTAACATGATTTTTAGTTTCTCGTAACGTAAAACAAAACCTTGCAAAAACTTGCAAAACACGTTTAAGCATAAATAAGTAATATTGTGGAAAAATAAAGTATTTTATTTTAAGTGTTATTTAATAACAGACAAGATTCATAATTATAATGTATCGATCGTTTTTTAATTACTTCTATCTAATGTCATCTTTTGTTGATTAGTCTTCTAGCCAAGATGTGATAGCAGTTCTATTATTCCTCTATAAACAAACCTTTGTTCGTATGGTCTCAAGATTAGAGCAAGAAAGGCATGCAATATATTAACTTATGATTAAATATAATTATACTGATAAATTATAGTTTGTTTGTTTTGAGATAATCGTTCGAGAATCAATGACAATTTTTACAACTAAATACATTTTTTGGTACTCCCTTACCCCCTTGAGGACCCTCACAGTTTGAGAGCCACTCCCCTTAATCAACCCTACAGGTGGGGAAGCACTTCATCCATTGGTATTATATTCGATGTAATCTTTTTACTATCATTAAAAAGCACCATTGATAACATTAGTTAAATACGAAACGAAAACATACACGCTTCATTTTGCCCTAAGCAACCCCTATTTATGGTCCATTTGTAGGGACACCAACTTTTCGGGAACAGTGTTTTTACGAAATGTTTGAAAAATCTATTTCGAAAGCGTTAAAACTTGTTTCAACTTCAAAGAAATCATTATTACGCGTTTTTGAGTTCACGAAATAAAACGATTAAGATATTTGTACGCGAGATCAATTTTTTTTCACGAAATTCTATTATTATTATTCGTATTTTAAAACTAAATTAATGTTTTCTAGGCAAAATTCCGTTTGTTCGTTAACACGCAAATAACATTAGCTGCTATGTTGATTTCGATTGCCGTAAAATTAATGTAGTAGCGGTCAAGGTCGAATCCACTCAACTTTTACCATCAATGTCAATAAAAAGACTAGTCGATATATAAACAGTGGACTCACAAATATCGATCGTAATTCTATTCTACTCTACGTAGACTTGAAAATAATATACCTAAAAACCCATGCGTTTATTGTATTCCGCTTCAAATATAGTGATAAAATACTTATTATGTATTTATTTTAATAGTTTAAAAGTAATCATGAACTATTTTATTCTATTCATTATAAAATCCAACATTATTTTGATTCCCTTTCAGACGAAAAAAATCAATAAAAAAATCGATATATTGATTTTTAAAATTTTTATTCCCTTTCAGACAAAAAATTTAAAGAAATTGATATATTGAGTTTTTTGTTTTTTTCTATTCTTATCTTTGGTTGTTTGTGATCTTTGCATGCCCTTGAGTTTCTTGCTTCCTTTGTGATTTCATTGTATCTATGTTTGTTATTGTGTATCGGTCTTCATTTATGGCTTGTTTTTATATTATATTCGTAAAAATATAATGTGTAAAAAAAGTGTTTTTTTATGATTTTTCCAGGTGTTATAAAACAATTTTTGCGACAAAATATTTGTTTATTTGAGAATTTTTATGAGGAAATTCAATTTTTTTATGATGAGATTTCAAAAATTTATTTGCAATAATATAGGGTCTCTACCCATTTGCCATATGAGTGGTGGTAAGTGACAACTAGAAGAAGATAGTTTATGGCAAACATTAATTGAAAGTAACTACAGGGCCGCCCGCATGAGACTGACAGTGGCTGCAAATGCGGTCAGTGGGATTCAAGATTTTTTAAAAAAAATTCCCATAGCTAAGAAATATTTGTCTCAGTTATGGTCCATTTGGGAGCGTTAAATATGTTAGTAAATATTTGTTGCTGAAGTAAAACAATGAAATGAATGTGAGAGCTGATTGTCTCGAACATCACCACCCCTCCTCCCACCCTACCTGGCTTCTTCCCCTATACACTGATATATTTTTTGTTTATACTCTGTATTTTAAATATTAATCATAAAATAATAATGTACATTTATTTAACTCAGCTAGTTTTTAGTTCATACTTGTTCCCCTCATAGGAGGATCCGGAGGATTTAAAAAAATAATTTAATGGCAACATATTACATCTAATTTGGTACCGCATATGCTTAAATATCACTACTATCACACTTAAATATCAAAATTATAAGTAGGCATTGGTGATTCACTACTATCGATTTGGTAGCTGCAGTCACTGGAATTTTTTTCTGCGGGCGGCCCTGAGTCACTAATGTAAACCAATGTCGAAATGATTATTATTATCTTAGTAATACTAGCTTATAAATCAAAAATGATAGTAAACACTTCGAATAATACTTCCATAAGGATTATTGTATGATTGGCTTTTTTCGTGGCTTATTGAAAGAACAATACATATTAATATAACTACAGTATTATGATATTTGTTTTTCGGTTTAGGACAGAAGAGATTTTATACTGCATGAAATAATAAATTAAATACTATTATATTCACACTTGTATCTTGCTATAACTGGCCACCAAAGTAAATAAATGTTTTTTTATAACTCAGAGAGATTATTAATTTCAAGAGAAAAAGATTTATTTTGTGAACTTATAAGCATGAACACAACCGAACATGGTTTGTATGACGTCATCAACCTATCTTGTTTCAGCTGGTTCGACATCTTAAATTATGAAGAAAAGGCAGCCTTTTAAATATTCTCATTTGTAAAGCATTTTTAAGGGGAGGTTGAGAGAGGACTCGAGAGAAGGTCACTGTTTTTGAAATTCTTATAACAAATAAAATTAAATATTGCTCCATTAGAAACCTAGAGTTTAATTACCTTCACATGGTGATATCAACAGTTGTTGAACATCTGTCATGAGTTTGGCGGGATTATATGACAAACTTTTTAAATGAAGAGAGATAAATTCTTCATAACATTACAGAACAACCTTGACAGATATCCATGAACTTTTGATACCATCATTTGTAAAAAATTACACACTATATTTCTACTGAACCAATTTTTTATTTTTGCGCCAAAAAGATGTTTTGCTATAAAAACTGCAAAAACAACGCCCTTTACTCGCGTCCCTTTACACCCTATCTTAAGTGAACCACAAATACCACTTTCACAAAAAAGAAATATCCAAACCGTTATTTCAATAAGTTTGTGTTTTAATAATGTAAAAATGTTTATAAGAAATAAATGTTTAAAACAAATTATTTGTTAGGAACGTTTTTATTGCCGAAAGTGACAACTTAACATGATATTGTTTGCAGAATGTAGTTTGGCGAATGAAGAATATCTGGTAGCTTTTGCTAGCTGTCACTCACCAACACTCCTATGGCTAATGGACTGTACACTGCCCTCGACCAAAGCCTAGAGCGAACGATATAATAATAGTTTGTTCCCCCTTAATATAGATTAGGGTAGCGTTTTTCAAATCGTACTTCACGGAGTCCTTGGGCTAACTAAAGTTTCGTGGGGATATTTTAGGATATTCTTTATTTGTTTTTCACACTGTAAAACAAAATCAGTAATTAGGATTGACAATTTGTTCAGATCTGAATAAATAATATTTGAAAAAAGCGTATACATGTGATGTTTTCCGTTTATTTTATAAATTGATACGTGTAAAATGTAACTGTCTCTATCGAATTTTCATAATATTAACGTAAGAAATTATATGAGGGTTCTACTGTGTATTTTTTTCTTGTGCAAGGACTCCTTCGGTCTGAAAAGTTTGGAAACCCCTGAATTAGAGGATACACCTCTGGGACAAACAAATACATACACATGTGTGTATTAAATAATACCATTTTTAATGACATTGAAGTTGGATGTGCAGAATTGGCTGTTCTGTTATATATTAATTTTGTTTTAAAGTTGTGTGCTAAGCTATAGCTATGAATCCAGAAAACGAATTAGTCCATTAACTGCGTCGGTGGCCGCATGGTCTAAGGCCTCACTCTCGCAATAATCTATACTGATAATTACCGGTAGATTGGGTTTTGAATCCCGGTCGGGTGTACTGAAGGTTTTTTCCTGATTGGTTCTCTACTCTCCCTCCACGCAAACGCGGGTATACTTCCTCTAAATTCAACCTTCTTCATTATTAACTCACTAGCGTAATTAGTACAAATGCGTACAACCTGAAGAGGTTGTAAACGAGGTGATACAAAGAAATTAGTACATTATTATTATTATAATTATTATTATTATTATTATTATTATTATATTAGTTTACTAAGTAACCAAAACTGCACACTACTTTACCAATTTGACACAAAACTACCAATCACGACAGATATCAGAAATACCGGTTCCTCCTCCTCTCCTTTGTCTATGGCATGACGTCACAGCCACCAAATAAAAGGACCCCCAGTCCTGTGTCGGCTGGATGATAAATTAACTGCAGTCCTGGAAACTCAATTAGCCAAGGACGGTATTTCCCATAGCTTTACTGTCACGAGTTTTGATTGAGGCCTCGGCCGTGAGGAAATCACTAATTGAATCGATGAAGCTGGCACGAATTCACTTTAATGCGGCCGTGGAAATTCCCTAGAATTTCACTTTGGGACTCTCCGTGGTACCCTAAGAAAGATTAAATACTCTGAGAACTACCTGTTGGCAAAACTGCCTTAGAAAAAAAATAGATTTTGCTTGATTTTGATAGTCCTTTCTTTACCTTTGTTATAACCTTTACTAGAGTTCATAGGGATAACCTTATATGACAAATATAAAAGTTATTAGATCTTCTTTCAATTATTCATACGTCAAGTTATGTGATTTGAAGTTTTCACTTTTGATAAATATTATTAACACCTATAAAAAGTACTAAGTGAGTCCTAGAGAAATTAAATTTGGTATGGCCGCTATGAAGCATGCCATCATTATGAATAAGAAACCAGAAATTTGAGAAATTAAATATGGTAGACGCAACGTATCTGATAATCTGGCAGAGCCAGGGATACAAATCACGCTACCTTCTGTTATCATAAAAGTTAAAAAAAATAAAAATAGAAACAACATGGAACTGACTTCATATGAAATCCAAAATTTTCGCTCCCAGAAACAGAACTAGCTCCTAGTACCTCATAATATATCAGCACCTAATATGTTAAGCTTGATTCACACGTTCACCGAAAATAGAAAACAGAATCCGCGCAGTAATTCACACAATTTAGGATGACCCATGATGAATTGCAGCGCTAACTTAACACAGTTGATTATTAATATATTTTATTTTCTAGTAGATAAATATATATTTTAGATAATTGTAACTATTGCTGTTATCAAATTACAATGCTGTTTCCTGGAACAATACAATACATTGATACACACGCTTCACATTAACGGGTTATTCCAAATCTCCTCACAGCATCCGACGAGACTGTCTGCTTTCTTCCGGCTGTAGAGCGCATGCGTTGTCAAAGGCGCATGCACATCGATTTTAGATGGTTGGTTCTGATATTTGATTGGTTCTCCTATGTCGAAAATATTGGGCAGAGCGGATGCAGTAGAGATGAGTTGAACTTTAGCGGAATATCTCGCGCCGATTAGGCGGAAATTTTGTGATTTGCTTAGAGCTCATCACGTAGTGATGAGGAAGGAAGCATTTTAGAGGTAGTATACCCGCATTTTCTTGGCAGGAGAGTGGGAAACCATTTAGGAAAAGCCACCCTCAGTATAACTGACTGGGATTCGAGCCCCCATCTCTCCAGCTTCAGGAGGCCCGTCTAACAAGAGAGAAATGCCTTAAACCATTTAGCCACTGAAGTGGGCGAGTGGAATATTAATGAAATTTTAGTTGTATAATATAATTACAGGGTGACACTAACTTAACCTAGGACCTCCTTTACATAGTAGGACAATCCCGTATGTGAATGGTAAATATGCTTTGTCAGCACCATTACGAATCGAACAAAGGTCCTTTTAGGTTCATGATCGACCACTACCTGCATCTGTAGTGACGCGTTCTAAGGTGAAAGTTTTTAATAGGCTGGATTTCTGATGATGAGAGAGGTTAAGGTTGGAATCTTGGCTAGGTTTATAACACCTTAGTCCACATACCCACCGATTACTTTACTACATATTTTAACAAATATATTGAAATTAATACTTCTAATTTAATTTAGGATATTTAAAAAATAACACGTGTAAATCTATTTGTAATTATTTTAAAAAGTGGGTATTTTGAAATTCTTTTTTTCTCTCCTAATTTAGCGCGATTTTACTCTTTCATTTCTTTATAAAAAAACTCAACTCTTTGAGTGATATTAGTGTTTTCTCAGTCCTTAAAAAAAATGATATGATTACTTTACTATAGAGCTTTCTACCATCTCGGGTAACACGTCCTGTCGAAGTTAAAACAAAAAGATTGTGAGAGATATTCATTTCTTTTAAAAATAAGAAATGTATTATAAGGAAAAAGAAGGGAAGATATGCCACTCAGTAAACGTGTAAATATAGAAATATGGGGCAAACAAGAGAGACAGGAAAGAAGCGGATGTGTAGATGAACGGGACAGGAGAAAGGAAAAGGATTCGCTCGAATATGAGAGTAATATAAAGATAAAAAAAATAAATAAAGAAGAAGACAAAAGTGAAGAAAAACTATGGCGACGGCTCCATTGAGCAATTGAGACGTATTTCCCCCCTTCCTGCCAGTCCTCTTGCCATCACCATCCCACCAAGTGACGCGTCACTCCAATCTAACATTTTTGTGCCCATGCATCTGTTGACGATGGTATCCGATATTCATCAAGAAAAAAAAAAAGGAGGTTAAAATCGTCATTGGATAAAAATACTACCTTTTTCAAATGACGTAGCTTTCCTCGGTAGCGCCATTATTTGACAAACGAGATCTGTCGTGTGTGCTCATTGGAAATGATATATTCACAGCCGCATGGGTGGGCACGCGGTATAAGTTTCAAGCTCGTCTAGTCTGGTTTTATAATGATGGAGAAGCCGTGGTTTGAATCCTGATCGGGTGTACTTAGGATGTTTTTATTCCAAGTGGTTTCTTTTTATTTATCAACTAAATTGCGGGCACATTTACTTTAAATTTTTTTTTCTCTATTTTTATCACACTATATTTGGGTAGCCCGGATGGATATTTAGACTAGATGCATAAAAAAATCTATTTTATTGAGACCTTGAGGAAAGTTGCATAATATATAGTCAACATTGATAGCATTTTGGACACACTTCGGTGGCCGCGTGGTCTAACGCGCTAAACTCCTGTTGGACTAGATCGCTTGGGGTTCGATCCCGGTCGGTTGCAAAGAGGGTGGTTTCCCCTAAATGGTTTTCCACTCTCCCTCCACGCAAATGTGGATGCATTTCCTTTAAATTAATTATTGCCAATCCCTAACCGATAAGTGTAATTAGTATATAGGCGTATAACGTGAACAGGTAGTAAGACACGGTGCTAAGAAAATAAATAATAAATAGCATTTTACTATTTTATTGGTATTCATTGATAGATATTGAAACTATATCTGAAGAACACATGACTTGACGTAAGAGTATATTAAAATAGTTTAAGTATCTTTTACAAATGTCAAAATAGTTTCTTACTATCTGAGTTGGACTATACATATACAAACCTAAAAGTTCCCTTCTTATACGTTTAGCAACAACTTTTGAAATTCTAATTTCACTACTCACTTGGGGTGTACGTATATATTTTAGTTACATGTGTGAGAAAGGCAAAATTTAAAGGAAAGAAGCACATTTTAGAGGGACAGTGTAAATCATTTCAGAATAAACGCCCTCAGTCCACCAAGGTTAGATTCGAAATCCCGACCTCCCAGTCATCGGAAAAAATCGAACCAAATGAGATTGACAGTTAGACCACGTGCTCACCAGTCTTGGCATCATTATTAATAATGCCTTACTCTAAAGGATAGGAATGCGTTTGTTAGTTTAGACAAAATGCACCAGTATTAGGGTGTAAAGAGTAATTAAAAGTAGTAATGGATCACTTGAGGAAAAATACTCCCAATGCAACCTCCTATTCTCCAGCTATTTCAGTCCAATGCGAACCTGACCTCTCATACCTCAAGCTCATTGGTGAAAGCAACCTCAAAGTCAACGTTGACTCAAGTTTACTGGATATGAATCCACATGAGCGTTTAAAACGCCGAGGGTGACAAGCGGTGTTGGAGATTCTCGGAATGGGTCCCAGTATGCGCTTTGTTCTAGAAGGGTGTGGGAGAGACTTGTGTGCAGACGGGCGGATGAATGCCCCCCCAACCATGTGATATTTCACACGCCCGAAGGGTGTCACACCTGCACCTGCACACATTCCCTTCTGTCCAGTATTTGAAAATCTAAATTACAATTTAGATAGGAAGGTAGCTTATTTAACAGTTATAAAAGTTACTAGAGCCATTTTTATACATTTAAGGTGGGATGGAAGGGGACGCGAGAAAATACTAATTTTTTGCAGTTTTTATGGTTAAAACACTTATCTTGGATAAAATAAATCAAATATTGCTCCAGTACAAACAGAGAATTTAATTTTCCTAAAATGGTGACCTCCAAATTTCTTGAATGTCTGTCAAGGGTTTTATGGAATTTAATGACAACCTTTTCTCTTCATTTAAAAAGTTTGTTAGATAATATCACCATGATCATGACAGATATTTAGGAACTGTTGATATCAACATGTGGAGAAAATTAAACTTTATATTTGTACTGAAGCACTATTTTATTTATTTAGACTAAAAAAATGTTTTTCCATAAAAAAACTGCAAAAACACTGGCCTTTTCTGGCGTCCCTTTCCACCCCACCTTAAACAAAGTGATGCTGGTATTCAAATTCGAGGACCTTAATTCAGTAGGCAGACTACAATACTGACCTAAGGTGTCCGTGTGATTCAATTGACTGAACATGTTGAGAGGATAATACAATAATAAACATAAATAAGTAGCTAAAACTGTCACATATTTCAGCAATTTATCTAAAGATGAAGCTGACATTCATAGTAGCTAACTAATATTTTTAGTGTCACTTTAGGATAATTGATAGTGGCTAGTTGTATTTCCATTAGGGTTACCACTGTGTTATTACTACCAATAATTTACCCGTGTTTTTCAGGTTTTCCAGAAGGTATTCCCATTTTTTCCAGGAAGCTTAGATTGAAGAAAAGTGTAATACAATTTCATTTTACATAAACTGACTAGTGTGTAATATTGTAACATGTTTAAAACAGGATGATTTAAGATTAATAAGGAAATACATCTTCTGTCACCTTACAACACTTGTAATAAAACATGTTTGAAAAAGCGTAATTAATTTTTTATTTGTAGGCCTCGGTGGACTTGGGGTAAAGTGCTCGCCTCAGGACCCGATGTTCGTAGGTTCAAACCAAACCAGTGTTGATTGATTTTACTTGAGTTATGAAAATATGTAGCACAACTTCCTTCGAAGGGTAAATAAATCCGTCGGTCCCATGTCGATTGTGGCATGTAAAATAACCCTGGAAGGTTTGTGAAAATACCTTTCTCGGAATAATTGGTTGGCCCTTTCACTCTCGCTCATATAAATTATCGTGTGCTGATATAATCAGTCGATTCAGAAAGTGAACGTAAAAAATACCTTAAATAAATGAAAAAATATATCTTTAGTTCACTTTTTCATCTAACCAGAGACCTACTATTTTAAGCTTTCAGTTAAATATCCCAAATTAACAGATATTTTA
This sequence comes from Timema bartmani, assembly GCA_902151455.1. NCBI lineage: Eukaryota > Metazoa > Arthropoda > Insecta > Phasmatodea > Timematidae > Timema > Timema bartmani. The sequence goes on from CABFWB010001658.1 coordinate 15,550, forward strand.
GTATTGTTACTAGATTTTACAAAATTCCCTGTGTTTACCCGGTCTTTCAGGTGCGTGGTAACCCTATCTCTATAAATACCTGTGCCGATGACATCTAGTGACCTAAGATATGTCCGGGACAAAATGAAGATCTTTATCATAAAAACTTAAGATAATACTAGTCTTCACTCGCATTCCTTTCCTTACCACCTTAAAAGATGGAGTAGATCAGGGGCTCCCAAACTTTTTAGACCAAAGGGGCCCTTGCACTAAAAAAGATAGGTCTACATGTTATAGACCTCATACAAATTTTTACATAAACATTTTGAACATTCAATAACAACTGTTAAATTTTACAAGGTATAAACTTATAAAATAAACAAAAAATATCCCATATTCTGACCGCTCCTTTGGCAAATGTCCTTTATTCAGACTTAAAAAAAATTTACAGTCCAAATAATTACTGATGTTATTTTATGTTGTGAAAAACAAATAAAGAATATTCTAAAATTGCCCCATGGAGAGTAAGATAAAGGTGGTGGAACCTAAGGGCTGAAACGCTGGCGTAGATGGTCTAACAACGTATTTCCTTCCTCTTTTTTAAAATTTAGCACCGCGTCTTACTACCCATTCGGTTTATACGCCTATTGCGTTTTTAAGTGGACATTTAAACATTTGTGTGTGTTCAACTTAAGTACCTGCCGAAAAAATGTTTCATCCTACTAATATATAAAAATGTTTCATCCTACTAATATATAAAAATGTTTCATCCTACTAATATATAAAAACTGAGTCTGTTACTCTTCTCTTTCACGCAATAAAATACTTCTCCGCTTGTTTAGAAATTTCGCAGAGACATAACGAAAACACCCGGTTAAGACAATGGGCTAGTTAAAATTTACATCGACCATTTTGTTTCAAGATGGTGATTATTAAACACTAACTTTTGGCTCTTTTCTCAGCTTCTATTTATCGGATTTTCACTGGACGCACTTTAAAAGTTTTTTCAATAATAGATTGGCCTACATGTTATAAACCCCATCCCATGCGAAGAGGGGGTGATGAGCTAGTTTAAAATAAAATAAGGGAAAATGACTATCCATAAATGTCTATGAGTAAATGACTATAAAAGGTAAGCAAAGCCTTCATCAACGATAGAAAAAAAATTGTGTCAAGATTTACATCCCATTAAGTTCTAACAAGATGGTTTATTACTGCACAAAAGTTTTAATTATTATTTTTTTGTTTCGTGCGCTTGTTTCTTTACCACTCCAGTAAATTAAACTTAAAAACCTTTGGTTCTAACGAAGTTTGGAAAGTTTCCACCTGCTTATTGCCTCTAAAGTATGTCCCCCAGTGAATGAAAATGTTATGGAGGAGGAGTACTTTGGAGGAGTTCCCCTTTCCCACAAATTCTCCACTGTCCTCATTGTTCTTGATAGCCGGTAACGACTGTTTTGCTTCCTACAGCAACTCTTCAATAAACCAAGTTCCATTGCCTCTGTTTAAACTTTTCATTCTTTGTATTTCAATCCACCCTCCTTATAAACAATGCTTCCCTCAGTTGGAAAACCTAAAGCTGCAATGTTGTGTCTCTCCAAGGAAAAACCACCTAACTCTCACAGCCTTTGTTCTTTTTTGGAGCACCTCATCTTTCTACCCGTTCGGATAGCCCGTATATTTACAATAATGGATTAGGGACCAAGAAGGGGAAATTTAAGAATAAATGTAGCCTTATTTAGACAAAATAGTTGGCTTGGATTTTAATCCTAACCTTTCCACAATGGAAAGTCAGTCTATTACGAAAGTGACTCCTCAAACTTCACGACCACCAGTGGGGTCATAGTTTTTTTTAAAAATATAACGTGTACCTTATGAAATGGAGAGTTTTACTATCACAAATTAAATATTTAAATAATTAAACTTTTCAAATGATTATTCCTTTTTCAAATTATTATTATTATTATTATTATTTACAATAATTATTAATGTTTATTTTACTGAATATGGTGTATACTATCCAGTAAAATGTTCCTTTTAATGTTATTAATTTACCTGAAGTTACTACATTGAAAAAGTATAAATACATAAAATCCAGGAGAGTTTACGAGTCTTATCATATTACAGAACCAAAGTACAGCAAAACAAGAGTGGTACGTTCCACTTAAATCAGCTTATAAAATAAAAATGTTTGAAAACAATCAAGTTATAATCCAACGTATAAGCTTACTATAAATTTACTTTATATTCATTAATTTTTCCCACCTATGGCCTAGGTCAGTTTTTTATTCAAGCCATATATTTCCCACTACCGGCTGGCTAGGCCTGCCGTAGTTTCATATGTCTTAAAATCTAACTTAAGACTAGGACAGGCACAACATCCAGTCCCCAGCCGTTAATTAATCATTGTGGACGGGTTAACCCACATTTCACTATTTATCAATTTCTCGACCATTCCGGGAATCGAACTCGATAACCTAACCTTAGTAAACAGACATGCTACCAACTGAGCCAAGTTGTCGGATCTTTATTATACATATAGCTGTGAAACATTTAGAGATACTTTCAAATACATGATGAACTGCTATACACATTGTTTTAATAATTATTGGAAATCCATTAGGGGTGTTTTTTACTATGAATAATAATTATTTGTTACTGAATCTGCAGGAATTAGACCATATAAGGTGAATTTAAATAATTATTTTAGTAAGTGTCTAATATTTTGATCTAATTTTAATTTAATTTAATTATTCAACCGAAAGATTGAATTAATAAAAAACCCCTGATCTAAATTAATGTTTTAGTGATCATGTTTTTAGTCGGTAATCTATTATTTACATATTTAAAATTAAAGTAAATTGAAGTATTTATACCATATGTTGGCCAATTGACACGATCAGAAAATGACTTAAAACTGTAACCTAACTCTGAAATAGGTACTACATCCAGTCTCCACGCGGCCAATTCATCACCGTGTAGTAAGAAAACTCATATCAACCAAATATATATTTTTCGGTATGTCGAAAATTGAACCCTGGACATTTAGCTCAGTAAAGAGACGTGCTGCGACTGGGATAGGCTGTTGGATTTCATTTCTCTCAAATAAATGTGATCTGTGGAAAAGTATTTTAGTCTTATTTGATAGTAATGTCCTAAAATGTTAGTATTTGAACGTTTTTTTAGAGATCAGTGTTAAAAAAAATTGCAAAATAGTTTACATGGCCTTGAGTTTGTCGTAGAATGTAGACTACTACTGTGATTAGAAAATGCTCATCAAATATTCCAACGGATCAAATATCCAACATTAAGAAATAAAATATTAATTTTTGGTAAAAATGGAATATTTGGTAATTTTTAATTGCCTTACAAGTAAGAACGATGAATAAATATAAAGCTGGTAACGATGCAGTTAGCTGTTTCTTCAACGCGACTTTGGTTGTCTGCTTTCATGAATATGCGAAATATATTACACGTGAAACAATGGCAGCCTCTAGCAAACACCAATCTTCTTTAAGGTTGTCCGAAAATCTCCATAATTTATTCCGCCAGGTGATTGGGGGAGGCAAGCTTGTGTATGCTCACTTAACCACTCGGCAGCCTTCCGTCAATGTTGAGGGGGAGGG
>CABFWB010001658.1:26051-51151 GCA_902151455.1 Timema bartmani
GTATACTTTTAAAACTACGCTGGCTTCATAGTTTCAAACGGAGGAAACCTTCCAACACCATAAACATTCTTAACATTTCGCAAGTTGTCCCGACGTAATTACATCCACCTCACGACCGTAAATGCGTGCAGATAGACGGCTAAAAACACATTCTAACTCGGCTCAGATGATATTAAATAGGTGACTGGTACTATAATAACATTTTTAGATCTGTAATTTGGTTTTTTATTTGAAAAGTACTTTAATTGAAATTCAAACTGCTGTGTCTACACTGAAAAAACCAAGGACGGTTGGTGTGTTGTTCCAATTGTAGTCTACATCTTCATTTACATAACATGCTAATAAAGTCATGGCTCCATTTATTGGATAAGATGAGTTTCACTTTTAAAAATTGTAATTTAAAAATTTAATGTAATTGAGATCCTAAATGGTAGCTATAAAAAAGACAATTAGCCAATAAGTGTTATTTTACCAATAATAGTTTTTTTCCCCAGACGCTTTAAGTTTTAAGTGAACTAAGAATAAGATTCTAGCCCAACTATTTTCGTGCAAAGAAAAAAATATTTGAACTCAAGCGAAATTCAAAGCAATGTCTTACAGAAGGAGATTGACTTCATATAAAGCTGTGGTGATAAATTTTGTTTTTTTTGTTTGCTTACCCCGAGATAATATTTTTCTTCAACATTATTCCACGATCAACCTTGGTGGTCTCGGGGTAAGGTGCTCGCCTCATGACTCTAAGATCGTGAGTTCAAACCCAGCTGGAGTCAACGGATTTTTCTTAAGCTATAAAAATCCATAGCACAACTTCCTTCAGAGGTAAAGTAAAGCCGTCGTTTCCCCGTCAATTGTGGCATGTAAAAGAACCCTGGAAGGCATGTGAAAATATCTTTACCAGCAAAATTAGTAGGCCCTTTCACTCAAGCTCATAGAAAGTGTACGTCAAATACCTCAAAGAAATAATAAAAATAAACATTGTACCCCCAAAATCGTTGGTGCATAATACAAATTATACATGGCCCCATGTCCGGCTTCACTATGACTAACTCTAAGTTTGGCCCTGATTATTCAGTGTTTTTCATGAAATAATATATATTAAGAATTAATAGCCAGAGCTATTATTTATGCTTATTAGTGGGGATTACTCCACCTAGATATCATATTCTGAAAATTGAAAAATTGAAAAATGACACCTGGACACGGGTCCCGGTCCCGGGTTCGATTCCCGTGTCCAGGTGTCATTTTTCAATTTCCAGAATAAAATAATATATATATTAAATTGTACACCCCCTAAAATGTATTTTTGTATCCTAGGTTGAATACCACTGATTTAAAGCTTAGCGCATAAGCACCCATAACTATAACATAATCCAGAAAGACTCGATAGTAAATTTAACTAATCAAGGAAAAAGCCACGTAAGTTTTGGCTTAATCGTTATGGGCATTTTCTCAAGGCCAAGTGGATTCAGAGATCAGCTACAAGTGCAGGTTGTCTGGGTTGATGCCAGATGATGCCTATAAACATAATATTTGTTTACATATTTATAATATTGTTCACTTTGTTTCTCCTTGCCTACTAACATTACAAATTCCTCGTAGATTTAAAATTCAAATGAAACTTTATATCAAATAGTGTGTGGTTTTGGACACATTCTCATTCCACCTTAATTTATCTTTTACCTCTTTCTTCTAGTTTTTTGTGTGTGTGAGGTTTTGCCTGTTTTTAAGTATCGCAGCTTACTCGCTCTTTGAAATGCTGTCGTCAGAGGTTTGATGAAAGTTGCCCTTTACTTCAATGATGTAGTTGTGACAAAATAAGAACAACAAAAAACACAACTCATCATCAGTCCACCGCAATTTTTTTTATACACTTTGATCAATTTTTAAAAATCATTTACTTTGGATGAATATTAGAAATCAACAATAGAGTTGAATGTTTAGCTGTAGACGTGATGTTTGTCAAATTGAGAAGAAGTGCATTGATACAGTCCCGTGTTTAGAAAGTGTACGTTGTACACTTCAAATTAAAGCACATTCTTCACCTTAATTTGAAATACTCTCCTCAAACTAAAAATATAATCAAAGAGTTTTGAAAAATCGTATACACAGATTATGTAATGTGTGGTTTGTCCTAATTTAGCACACACCCTTCAATGCATGCGCATAGAGTGCAATTTACAGAGCATGACTTCAATGAATGAGAAACAAGGAAAACCTCAAAAAAAAAAAAAAGAAAAAAAAAGTCGGGATCGGGGACGGTAGAAGAGAAAGTAGGTTGGAACAAGTAGGCAACTAAAACCACCCTCTAGTTTTATTTTCTGTTGTTGACAAAGTCTCATTTGAAATTTAAATATAGAAAGCACCACTGTGCAGATTTTGGTCAGAAAGAAACAATTAAGTTTTAAGTCAGTCCACCTAACCCTTTATTATCTTTTATTTTACTGAAATGAAATATCAAGTTATGTTAGGTTAAGATTTCTATTTCAGGTAAAGGAACGTAAGTTTTTTTTTTAAATAGGATGCAAAAAAACAAAAATTTGGACAAAATTACATGGGTTCCTGTAAAATATGAGAGAAAAATATTGTAGCTAGACTGTTGGGTTTATATGGCGTTTATATGGTGTAAATATGTCAATGTGAAATTTATCTAAGACCCAGATTGTTTTGTTTTTTAACGCCACGTCTTACTACCTATCCGGATCCAGTATTATATTATTTGGGTTAGAGAGAATTTTTTTAAGATAATAAATAAAGAAGTTTGTTTGAAAAATTCTTAGTGTAGTCAACAAATTTGTTCGTATTATTAAGGTGGGGGGAAAAGGGACGCGAGAAAAGGCCAGCGCTTTTGCAGTTTTTATAGCAAAGCATTTTTATGGACAAAATAAATAAAATATCACTTCAGTAAAAACATAGATTTTAATTTTCTACACATGGTGGTATCAACAGTTGTTGAATATCTGTCAAGGGTGTCCTGGAATTTAATGATAACTTTTTCTCTTTATTTAAAATGTTTGTCATCTAATATAATTATGCTCTTGACAGATATTCAACAATTGTTTATATCACCATGTGAAGAAAATTAAACTCTATATTTCTACAGGAGCAATCTTCTATTTAATTTGGCCAAAAAAAGTTTTGATATAAAAACTGCAAAAAACACTGCCCTTTGCTTGCCTTAAAGTGAACACAAATATAATACATTGAACATTCATAACACTATCGCTCTAAGGATGCTCTATTATCAAGCAATACATTCTTACCCGCTTCGGTGGCCGTGTAGTCTAACGCATTACTATCGCAGTAGACTAGATTACCGTTGAGGGGGAGATCGAAGTTTAAATCTCAGTCGGGTATACAGAGTTTTTTCCCCAAAATGATTTTCCACTCTGTCTCCTCGAAAATGCGGACACAAATCCTCTAAATTTAGCCTTCCTAAGCCTTAAAACGATTAGCGTAATTAGTACATAATCGTGTAGCCCAAACTAGCAGTATTCTTAAAATGCGAATCTAAATTATTATTTTTTTTGTTGATGTCTGTAAATTAATTGAGTTGACTGTTGTAATTTAACTTGAAAAATGCAGAAAAATTTGTATTTTCTGAAACAAGTATAAATCTACATGTTTATAAAATTTTGATTCGATTAAAATTCCATCTTTGTCCATAGCATGTAAAAGAAGTTTGCTCGATGAAGTTGTCCACTAATCCGTATGTATGTTTGCGTGTGTGTAAACACTCTTCAGGTCTCAAATAACAATGAAGTGAACTATTGTTGTAATAGCTTACTTTATTATAATAATAGAATTTCTTGAAATTTGCTAGTTATATTCTACTTGTTTAGTTGTAACTAATTCTAACATTTTTTTACATTAAAAAAAATGCTTCCTCACATATATTTTTTTCTTAAATTTTTAGAAGTATTTTGCTCAATCGGCCGGAAAGTAACCGCTACAATCACCTGCAGTTGAGCATGACAGATGTAATAGATCAGCGAAAAAATATCTTAAACGAAGTGATGTTTAAAACTATGAACACCATGAGATGAGCGTAGTAGAGATATTTTAAACGAAGTGATGTTTAAAACTATGAACACCATGAGATGTACGTAGTAGAGATATTTTAAACGAAGTGATGTTTAAAACTATGGACACCATGAGATGTACGTAGTAGAGATATTTTAAACGAAGTGATGTTTAAAACTATGAACACCATGAGATGCACGCAGTAAAGATATTTTAATAACCCGACCTCCTAAAGGCAAAAATCAAATATCTAATTGTTCAAAGCAAATTCACCATTAATTTTAAATACACATAAAACCTTAGCACAGTAAAATAAAACGTAAATAAATTAAAACAAACTGCTATAGAAAAATAAAAGTTTTATATGTAGTTGTAAATATTTAAAAGTTCATAAAGTAGGATAGGCAATCGTATTGAAGTATTTACATGTTCATATATAGCAAGCTATTAAGCCAAATATTTAAAAAATCAAACACTTGCAGTTAATATGTTGGAAAATGTGATGCGTCTAATTCCATCAGTTAAAACAGCTTTTAAAAGAAATTAAAAAAATACAAAATTAAAAAAATATTCTTTAAAATCGAACACAATTAGAATCAATTTTATTTAGAAAACAATGTTGTTTTTCCAAAAATATTCCTATGCACAATTCTCTTTAAATGATAATTATAGCACTGTTGTGCTCTATTATATGAAAAGTATGGTAAGAACTGGCTTCTCCTAACTCTGACTCTACACTTACCAAAATGCTGCTCAGACTTTTTTTTAAAACTAGTTTTAATGCTGCATCTTAAACAATGTTGATACACTTCCGTAAAATAGACGCCTCTATTCCTGTTGCCATATATTAGTTATTAGGACGTTTGTTTATAGCCACTTATGTCACTGGAAATATCGATCAATCACCGTTGGATCAATCGCCATTGGAAGGCTCCTGTTTCTCTTTAGAAATTTCCAGTAATATTCAAATCATTGTGGGAGTGGAACCCATTTTGGTTGAGAATAGAGATTCAGGCACGTAAATAGGTTAAGTGAAGAGACTCGGACAGGAGTCAGTGAAATAAGAAGTAAATAAAATCCTTTCTAAAAGTTTTCTCTGACAAACCCAGAGGCACGCACAGGGCCCACACGTAGAGCGGTCACACACGCACCCAATAGTAATCACAGTCGTCAGATATCCCAATGGTGACTTCTGAAGCTTTCGGTTCCCCTCCTCGTCCCCCCGTCCCCTGAGGAAGTACATCAGAGGGACAGGGGGCCCAAGTTTCTGACTAGTTACCGACAGTACACGAGGCTGCAGACTCGGGGTTTGACAGGGAACGAAAGAACATGGTTGGAATAGAAAGTCTGGTTGAGGACAATAATAGAAAGATTGTACAGTAGGCACAATATAGCTTAAAGGTTCGTGACGTTGCATCGTGAGGCATGTATACTTTCCCTATATTACCAGCTTAGGATCCATGATAGATTTAAAGAAGTGTTAAGAATTACAACAATAATGTTGATCAATAAATAAATATTCTGAAATAGTTTTACCATTAAAAGTTGGAGTTTTATCGGATCTGTTGGGTACCGTGACCAGTTATTACTAGTGGCCGCCGCTACTAGCAGTCATGGTCCAGTGTTTTCCTGGACACAACCTATTTCCATGGTTCTCAATAAGCGTCATGTCGAAAACAAATAGCTCTACTTCTTGAAGACGAAGTAAACGAACAATAATTATTAATACATTCGCTAACTCCGAGAGCTGCCATACGTAATTTATTTCCTTCCCGATTAAAAGAAGGCTTCTTTAAATTGGTGATAAGAAATTAACTTATTTCAAGTTACAAATCTCGACAATTTTTTTCGATTAAATAAAAAATATTGTATTGAGTCTATACCGAGAAGCTTTAAAGAAGTTTAGTTCTAAAAGGGTGAAAAAGTCCAAAATACCAGAAGAGAAACGGATTATTATTTTACGGTATATAACTATTATTTTTAAATTTATAAATTACCTTTAGATAAATGTTTGTTGGAATACAATAGATACATATTGACCATCTCAATTAATTTTTCAATTTATTCTATATTCCCTTTCGCCATTGTACAGCAAAAGTTAAGGCAGGAATGTCAAACGCCCCAGCACACATGTACAACTAAAAGCAGCCCTTGAGCAACTATTTTTTCTTCAAGTTTAACAGGATAATTTATTATATTTCCCTTGAATAAAAACAAGAAATGGAAAACTGACTTTGTATAAAACCACCACCAAGCAACTCGTCTTAGACTTTAAAGAAACCAACCATTGCATCTAAAATCTAAATCTAACCTGAAATGTTGATGGATGTCGACGTCTTATGACCCCCCGAACCTTAAAAGTGGTCTTTGCAATGCCGTCTGTCTGTGTGTTTGTTTAAACTTAAAATTAAGAGTAGTTTAATAAAGGGCGAAAAGAGAGAAAAAAAAATCGATTTTCTCCAAATCGGCTATAAAGATTTTGATTAAAATTCGTATCTAGGCATTGATTAAGTATATAAATAAACTGGCTATTTTCACTCTCCCATGAAAATTAATCTTAGAGTACTTTACAAAAGCGGAAATTTCTGTATCTCCGTAACTATTTGAGATACTAAATAACTTATCATTGCAAAACTGTAGTACTATTAAAAACTAAAAAACTTTTATATGAAATATATTTTTATAAAATCAACAGTTTCTGAGATATTGGCAAATATATTAATAAAATGTTGTGAGCTTTAGTTTTATAGAGATAATACTTAAGTTTTAACTCAATAATTCTCCAATGCCTTAGAGTAATTAAATATAAGTAAGTCTCTCAATAGTCAATATTTACATTTTTTATTGGTCAAAATTTATAAATAAGGAATTTAATAGCAATGCGATGACCTGAAAATGTGCAACACCTAATAAAATGTCAGAAATTTTAACCAGAGGTTGAGATTTTAATACGAAGTGTTGGCCCTTGTGGACCCAATATTGATCTTTTTTATAGGTCCAAATATACAAATGAGGACATTAATTCTTTAAAAATAAAATTATAAAATTTAGAACCGGGATTAAAAAAAGTTTTACGTAAGTATAGTGCAATTTATGCTTGGGTTTACTAGTGTATATTATTTCGTTTCACATATATTATTTGTTTTGAGTAAATATCTCAATTTTTAAACAATAGAGCGAGAAAGTCATTGCGGAGTTCCGTACCATTTATTTTTGTAAGCACATGATTAGTTCTGAATGTTGCAGCGCAGCCGCAACTTGACTGGTACAAGATGGAGTCCCCTAACGACCAACAGCTACGACCAAGGTTTCGCAGCAAAGTTGAACAGTCGTTAGGAAAACACCCCCACTCAGTACTAGAGAAACCAGTGCTAGGTTAGCCATCGAAGCCGGTCGTGACAGGCAATAGTTCCTTGTAAACCATAGCTTAAGATAAAATTGACCGACATAGTGATTTAAGTTTATTAAGAGTGATAAATAAGAAATTATGTGGTTTATTAATATTTATTACAGCTTTGAAGAAAGCATCACATAAAGAATTGTATTGAAATACGATACTCGGTCAGTGCATCTTATTATAACTGTAGGAAAATCCTTACTGGTGGTCACGTGGACAAAGTAGTCAGTATCATATGGTGTGGTTTGTCAATTACGAAGAGGTCGGGTTACGAATCCTAGGTGGGGGCTGCCAAGGTGATTTTCCTTTCTTTCTCTCCACACAAATGGGGGTATATTTCATCCAAATCCTTTCTTCTTCATCCCTATTTTATTAATTAAGAAGTCATGGTACACTTAAAATAAAATATCTATGAGAGGTGAACAGTGGGATTTGCTCAAATTTTGGAAAAAATTGAATGTAGCGCACATTTTACTCACTACTTGTAGTTAAAGACACCGTTTGAGAAGAATTTCAGCCAATCATCTGATGGTGACACCGACATCAGTTTGTCATACTGATGTTTCTTACCAGGTTCGTAATTAAAACTATATTAATTAAAACATGTATTTATTAAGCATCTAATATTAGTACCGACACCAGTATTGTTTTTGTGTGAGAAAACGCCCTTGGAATACAAACACTGAGCTAGCTGTTTTAGGTTAAGTCCTTTAATATATTTGAACCTTGAGTCCACACTTTTCTTAACCCTTCACTGTCCTGAATATTGAAACTACAAAATGAATTCACTTACGAAATTTTCTTTTACCTTTTCCCCAAAAGACACTAAATAAAAAAGTTCAATATTAGATCACGTGAATACGAAGTAGTGTGTGTAGAAAGGGCACGCGACAGCCCGCAGAGACCTGAAAAAGGAGAGGAAGGAGGCAGGAAAAAAAGATAGGGAAACGAAAACTTGGAAAGTGAGAAAGGACTAGGGTGTTTCTGAAAGGAAATATAAGAAATGAGTACAGCGTAAAGGGTGAAATTCTGACCAGACCACGATACCTTTGAATGTATACATACGCAAGAAGTCAACAGCTCAGTTAATTAAAATGACGATCTATGATTAATCAAAAATAACTCACCACCAGAATAGCTGGTGTTTTCTGATACAAGAAAATATTACTCTGATAACCTAAAGAGGTAAACAAGCTAAAATCTTCTCGCTCTCCTTTCCGTCTTTCTTCCGTATCTCTCTACAAGCGACATCGAAGTCCTTTACTCCCTTCATTCCTAATAGTAAAGGGAAGACGAAATATTCATTGTTCTCTGGCAACTTTCACTCTGATTATTTTTCAAACCCACCAGCATAATTTTCTATGATATTCACGATTTTCTGCATGCCTTTTGTATGATATAAATTTATCCATTTGACCTTCGTAGTCTTGAGCTAAAGTTCGCGCTTCAGGACCCGATGTTTTTTATCTTTTAGCTATTTATTTTGTATTATAAGGGTATTTATCATGTACTTTCTAGCCCCAGCAATTGTATCAAAATATGAATAATAAACTAATTTAACTAAAAACAATACTTATAGAACTTAGACTTAATTAATATATATTTACTAATCTGATAGCAGAATTAATTCATCTATGAATATCTTTTGTGAACATTACCCGGTGGTTGAAACATCAAACCATTTATCCAAGGAAATGTGAGTCTTGTCCACTTTAACGGGATTCGAACCAATGACATGCCAATCAAACACGCTAGCACTATAATAACCCTGAGTGTCTGAGAAATTATTGGCATTGTGAGATAATATTTTCAATCCCACTAAATTACTTTGAAAATGTACATCTTATAAAAATTCGAAATGGTTCAAAGCAAATGGGAAAAAAACAATGCCATTAAATGAGGATTAATATGGCGTTTAGCATTAAGATTTTTTAAAAGGAATACTTTTATGCTCAAATCTTTAAGGCGATTGGCCCTTTTCATTTGACGTGGAAATGCAGAGCCATGGGAACAAACTGTTATCTTCAAGAATATTTATTGTTTTGAAATTTTCTTTTCGGAAACGGTTTGTTCAATAATAGAAGCATGTTGATTAAGTTATACTTTTTATATACGTACCTCCTCTATAATTTTAACAGTGATCAAATATCGATAAAATTGACATTTTTCAATAGAAAACCTGCCAGCTCCATAGCAAAAGATAAGAAAATGTAGCAATTAATAAACATCGATACATTATCTTAGAAAGAGTGTTGAAAATATTAACATAAAAAGTTCACTCGTTCTCAAAAAAATTGATATTTCTAGAAGTATGATTTTTCCGCAAGACCTGTTCGGTAGCTAGCACCATCTACGCTTTCCGTGATCAATCTGTTCTTGTTGGCGCGGAAGGATACTCTGGTCGGTTGTGAAAACACGCCACGCATTTCACCCTCCCGCCCACCATCCCCCAAAATAGGTTTTAGACTTGCACTCGACAGGGCCAAGGGCCTTAAACACTATTTAAAGTATATTCAAGTTAGAATCCTTTACACACGCCATTAATATAAATAGCTAAGGCAACAAATACACACAAACACACACACACAACTAGTATAGGGTAACTTTCATATGAAGGGCATTATCTGACAAAAAAAAAGTTACTAGATCTCACGTATTCATACGTCAAATAATGTGACACGCATCTGTCATTGTTGATACACGATATCAATATCTATATAATAACAATAGTTATATATTAAAAAGTTATCATTGTTAATATTTTCTAAAATACTTTTATTACAAAATTTGTATTGTATATAAGCTGTAAAGAAGGGACTAGATTCAACAACATCGAATAAAGAAGTTGTTCCCATGCTCGTTGAAAGAGTGCATCACCAAAGTGCTAACGTGACCGGAACTGAAGTAAAAAAAAAAAGGAAATAAAGGGTTAAATTGGGAGACAATGAAAGTAACCACCGGATACGAGGTAGAGGATAAAAAAAAAATCACCTCACTATGGTGGGTTAACAGGATACGGTGATATTCCAGCCATTAAATTTTATTACGTGGTCTGAATATTTACGAGTATTTAGGAATGCATGTAAGGTCGTTGGTTCCCATTATAAGAACATGTCGATCTTTTTTTACTAGGAGAAACGGTGAGAACGTTACCTTAGAATCTTGTTTCTTTTGACTAATTATTAGTTGAAGTCACTGATAGAGAGTCAAGATGTTACGAAGGTTGAATTAATCTTACATTAACACTGGTTTGTTTCAATTTTTTTTAACTGCTTATTTAATCCCTACCCTTTAAGTTTATACGTGTATGTACTAATCACACTGATGTTTTTAAGGTTTAGGAAGGTTATATTTAAATAAAGTGTACCCGCATTTGCGTGGAAAATAATTTATGGGAAAAATCTTCAGTACACCCAACCGAGAGTCGAACCTTGGTCTTCCCGTCATCGGTAATTTAGTCCAACACTAGAGTAGCGCGTTAGACCATGCGGTCACCGAAGCGGGTATGGTGATTGTTGTTATTATTTAGTTTGATCATATATACTTGTCCTGTTTTTTTTTTTATCATCGTGCTTGTACGCCAGTGTATGAAATATTAGATATAGCTTAAATATGGTTGGAAGAAACTTTTAAAAAATACTATCATTGAATAAACCAAAATATAACCTTGAGTCGTAGACGATAAAAAATTAACGCTTACAAAAAAGTCTTCAAGATAAAATAAATTTTTTTTTCTAATGTAAGACCATTTTGTGAATTATTTAAGAATTTACGGTTTTTGTTTCAACGTTATATCTTTAAAACCCACCAAATAAAACGGAAATTCATTAACATGGGAAATCCTATCTTGACTTGCCACTGCGTCATAGACAATGTCACAGCATATATATATACTCCTATAAATCTATTCAAACAAAGTGTCATAACTATAAACAATAAACAATTGAGACATGTCAGGTAAGTTAGTTAACGTAAAGTTAACTTCTTTTTTTGCTACGTAGAGGTGCGGTTCTATATAACTATATAAAATTATATTGACGTTAACAGGTCAAGACGCATTGTTCGTTATATGCATATTTGTACGTCACATGTCCTCCACGGTACAATAACTATACACTAATAATTAATGTTAGCGTTAATGCATATCCCCTGACCTAGGCACGATACCGCCAGCAACACTTTGCACTTTCCTCCAACGGTGCGAGCTCATTCAAGCGCTCGTCAAGCACATTTCCGGGCCCCCCCAGTCACTGGTTCTATGCTGGAGAATGAATTTAAAATGTTTTGGTGGTTCTAGTTTCCACATCGACAGAAGCTTATACGAGTCGACAGGAAGGTTTTGGAGAGGAAGTGAAAAGGGACATGTTTGAAACATTTCCATCGTTTCCTGCAGCGTGCTATGATGGATTAGATTTAGAGTGATTGAAACATGTGACGACTGGTGGGCGAGTCTTTATAAAACTGATTAAAAGTTTGTAGATTTACATAGACATATGTTAATTTGTGGTAAAGCCTGTATCGTTGAGAACGATAACATTTTGGTAGAATTTGCTTCAACAATTTCACTATTTGAAAAAAATTAAGAAACTAGAAAAAATTTAGCTCACGATTCTAAAGAACATTACCCTCTACACCCTCTCACTTCTCCCTCTAATTGTTAAACCTAAACTACTAATACAATTTTTTTTCCCCCTCACATTTTGTATTTAAGAATATTTCTGTATTTTATCAGTTCAGGATGAATATGAGCTCAAAAATAAACCATTTATGGGCATTTTTCATGAAGCAATAAACCCACATCGGTAAATACGTAAAAAAGTGTCAGCCTGGTCTTCTCTGGTTTGACGTCAACATAGATTTTCCATTAAGGCATAATCGGATTATTTTTCTTAGATAATTTCCTACTCTACCTCAATGCAAATGCGGATACTCGTTCTCCTCTAACATATATCATTCTCATTCCTACTCCATTATTGTAACGATGCGAATATCCCGGATTGATAGTAAGACGCAGAGAACGTGACAAATAATATTTTAATATATATATATATATATTTCAATCAACCCCCTTTAAATTTTTATTTACAATGAATTTTATGTATAAAACTTATTTAGTTCAAATATTTGTTTTATTTTAGTTTATTTTTTAAGTGTGAGCTTAGCATACACGTGCACTAAATATTATATTAAATTATTATTAAATTTTAAAAAAATATATAAAAAAAAGAAAATTTTCAAAAAGTTAAACACCATCAATCTGAAGTAATACATATACATAAATATATACATACACACATAGGTTTAAAGCTATGTATTTTAAAAGCAATCTCATTTTTTTTTAGCATCACATCTTTCTAACTGTTCGCGTTATACGCCTATGCAATAGTTGCACTAATGTGTTCGGTATTAGTAAGGTTTAATTTAAAGGAAATACACCCGAATTTGCGTGGAGGGAGAGTTGAAAAACCATTTAGGAAAAACCACACTCAGTGCATCTGACCGGGATCAAATCTCAATCTTCAGCAGTCTGGTCTATTGCGAGAGTAGCGCCTTAGACCATGCGGCCACCGAAGCGGGTAGGTATAAAATTAAATAAGTTAATCCACTTAACTACTTATCATTCACAAGTGCTTTACATCCTTCTTTTCATTCACTGATAATATTCAGGAATAATCCTTTTAGTTTTTTACAGCGTTCTATTACGTTAATTGTTATATTTTGTTTAACTTGCTTCCACAGGAAAAAAATACAAATCATACAATGGATCTACTCGGTTTGAAGCATTCATTAAGTTTGAAATAACTTGATTCTTTGTCGTTCATATCCATGTGAAATGATTCCAGCCAGCTTCCACTCTAGTGGAAATCTCATTAAAAAAAAAATCAAAGTAAAGCTCTTACAAACCATCCAACCAAAAAACTAACTTAACATAAATCATCTTTCGTTGCTATGGACACAAGGTCAACCAATGTATCAAAATTGAAAGGCAGAAATGAGGGGTTGAGGGAGTAGAAGTAATGAAAGAGGAATAGAATAATATTTTCGTGCAGGAGAGTTTTCTTCTTCTTTTATGTTCATTAAGTTACATTTTCTAGAAAGACATTAATTTCCGTATTCGAGGTCCATTGTATGCCAGTTAAGAGAAAGAAGAACGGAACATAAAAATGCCGTCAAATTACAATTAGCTTAGTTTTTTTTTAGAACCAGGATATGTACCGTTATAAATTGTAGTTATCCCGGCCCCGTGTTGTATTGGTCAGTGCATCCTGGCCACGAGTCTAGGAGTCCCGGGTTCAATTACCAGCTGGTACATGGGGTATTTTCCCTTAAAGGGGGAATTACCCCAACGGTCCCCAGGGTTTGGTTAATTAGGCTTAAGATATGTTTCCACTGGTTCCACAACCTCGTACTCAGCATCACCATCACCTCAGCTCATCGGGACCTGGACAGAACTTCCACGGAAGGGATGTACTATTAGAGTACACTTGGGTTTCACACGGGCAACGTTACATTTGTATTTCGTCTACAAATGATGTAGCCCAGACAAGTAATATTATTATTATACTTGTAGTTTAGTATTTGATACGGAAATAAAGGAAATACAAACAAAATGTTTTAATTCTACCACTACTACACTATAATTACTATTATTAATAGTGGTATTCATCTGACTATTTCTCTCTCTCTCTCTATATATATATATATATATAGATAATTTTAAAATTTAAATACATTATATATTACTTCTATATTTAATTCAGACAGAAAATTTAAAATAATTACACTTGCATTTAATTTAATTTAATTCATTAAAATATTTACACATTAATTTTAAAGATTTTCAGCTGTAAATACATTATATATATAATATATATGATATATATATATCAATAAATCCATCCATCAATCTATCTACACACACACACAACACACACACTCTTTCATATGTTTGTTTCTGTAAACGCCCCGCCCTAAATTAGGGTGTTTGTTTAGATTAACTTTATAAGTGTACAAGTGAAAGATGCAAGTAACAGAACTGGTCTAGTTAGCTTGTTTTGATTAGTTAGTAAACATTAGGATGAAAGAGCTGACAACTCATGACAGTGTGTCAGCATTGTTCTTGTCAACCAGGTCAATGTGTAGTATATATGGTTATGTTTTAGTTCTATCTGGGCTGGCAAAAATAATATCTACACTAAGGGGTCACCCCCGCCATTTTTGGGGCTGCGTGGATAAGGATGCCGGGTCATCGGGTAACCTTGTGCTGGAGGGCAACCGTCGTTCCCAGGATACCGGGGTTCATATCCATTTAGGACCACCGAGTGTGTCGGTCAGGCCATCGGTTAAGCATTTCTTACCAAACCAGTTCTGTCGCGGGCTCCTAAGTTAAGTCTTTACATCTTTTTTGTAAACTTTTTATAACATAATATTTTGTAGTAATTAGTGATGCTATAATAAACCCTTAAAACCAAAGCCGTCTATAAATTATGAGCCCACACATATATTTTTCCGCCGACCATGTCCTTCCCCACAGGATCTCCTGAAACGTAGGCCCACAGGGAAGGAGGTAGAGACATTTCTATGTTTTTACCTAAAAGTTATTTTAATTAAAAGAGCCTAATTTTTTCGCGGACCATATTAATAACATTTTACTATTTTATTAATATTATTTTACTGGCATTGATAATATCTATAAAACGTGACAACTGCCGATAACATGACGCATTATAAATAAGTGAAGTAGATATAATCACTTAAATTGTTGGATTCCAATGTTGGGATTCAAACTCTAAGATTAAAATTCAATCTCTGAAATTTTACTTATTTGAATCCACTGTGCCTTAATACCCGTATCCAATATATACATATTTTAATTTCTGTACTAGGGTAGAGGTGAGGAAGGTAAAATTGGAGTAAATGTTCCCGCATTTGTGTGAAAGAAGAGTGGCAAACTATTAAGGGAAAAACATAGTACACCCGGCCGTAGATCGTACCATAGCCTCTCCATAACTGGCAAACTAGACAAGACAAGTTTGACGTTTAGTTCGCGTAACCACCGATAGAGGCTTCAATGTTATAATTTGCTTCCACGAACTTAATTGCATCTCATTCACATAATCCCTTATTTACCGCAGTTTTGAATAGTCTACTTGCATTAGTGAAGTTGGAGTGTGACCGACTTTTGAAAGTGCGAATGGACTTGTATATTAGTTAACTTGTTAGGTTGTTTACAAATTGTGAGCTGTGCGCGCGCAGCCAAATTAGTAGCCTAATTTTAGTTGACTTAAGCACGTGTCTACTAGGTTTAAGCAGGATTACCTGTGTGAAGCAGTTTGGAAGGGGATGGTAGATGAACAATCACGTCACATAGACACGGGTGTTTATAATACATCAGCCATTTTTATGGAATGCGAGTGTGACACTTATTTTATTTGGGGGTTTGCTGACTCAAAAAAAATTGCAATCGTGTATATTTTAAAGCTTTTCTCTCAGCTATGAATTATATTTGACTACATTATAGGTAGTTATTAAAATCATATGCAGTATTATATTTTTATAGCTTCCCCTTTTTAATTATTTAGGCCCACTATCAATTAATTTTTCTAATATTTAATGAAAATTTTACTCCTGACTTTCTTTTAGTTGAACGTTCAAAAATAATATATTTCTAAGGGTTTTTAAACCATACATTTACATCATTCCTTTACATAACTAGTTTTCTACAGAATGGGGGAATTCTACAAAGATAATGGTTCTTCCGCTTTGCCCTTTTTTTCTTTCAGCCTTTCTTTGTGTATACAAATAACTCCTGGAAAGTAAAAATCATAATGGGGTTTGTGGGTTTTTAACAGAATGTGGTGTAATTCAGTGTTTCAAGACAGTTAGTAACCATTTATATATTCGAGTGTGTTCTACTCATATCACTGGGAGCTTGGAATAAAGCGTTAATCTAGTTTGGCCTGATTTTTCCGCTGATGGATAGGTTGGGGGTTTTAATCCCGACCAGGTATTTTAAGTGTTTCCCCATTCCGCCTCCTAAATGGTTTCATACTTTTAATCCACGAAAATTTGGGTGCATTTTCTCTGAGATACACTTTAATTATCCCTATTCCATTTAGGTAAATACAAGTCTAGAGTGGATGAGCGGTAATAAATTGACTCATATTCTCAAAAAATGCATCCATCTATTCTAGTCCATGGACACTCCGTTTACCTTGAAAGGTAGCAACCGTATTTATTGCCTTGACCGATTAAAGTATTATAGCCCTATCTTATAATCTGTAGCCCATCAAGGTACGCTTATAACCTTTCACGTTAATCGGGGTGTACAGACAATTATTTACATAAATGAGTTTTGGCTATTTGTTAAATTTTGTTAGAGCAATTAATTTTACTATAGTACCGTTTTAAATACTGTTGAAGGCATGATGGAAAATCTAGGTATAGTGGTTGATATTTCTGGGTCTCTAACCTACGGGTCTAGTCAATGGTTTTATAATTTATCGCCGTAAAGCCGTGTTCACACTTGTATCATCATATCCCCATCACGATCATGGCTAGAGTGGATGACGATCAAAGGTAGGACTCCCTCAGCGTGTCTCGCGTCTGCGACCGGTGACCGGACTAGTTTCCATGGTTGGTTGGTTATGTGGCCAATTCCTTCGAGGCGACTGCGACTAGCGATCAGAGTGCGCGTCCAGCGTCTCTACATTGCGTCTGCGTCTACACTGCTCCGAGAGCATCACCGAGCAAACATGTGTTTTAGTAGAATTGTATTTAGTTTTGTCATAATTGATTGGGCTGGTTTTGAAAATGGTTCAAGATTTTTACATAGAAGAGGACGAAAATTTAATTGAAGAGATGGTAAAGCACCAATAAATTTTTGACATATATTCGCCAGTGTACCGGGACCAACGTGTGAAGGACAACACATGTAAAGAGAGCTCAGGAATAATTGGTCAATCAAGCTAGTATTTTTTTTTTATCCACACCATTCAAAAATAACGAAATAACATGGCACATTAAATAAAACACACTTGAAAAACTCTGATAACTGAGGGACGATCTGCACTACACATACAATTAATTACCCACGACTGGCGACGGAGAGACGCATCTAGAGGAACACTGTAGCCCGCGTCTACGACTCACCACCCCAAGGTTATGACAAATTTATAAGTGCATTTTTGATGAAGAAGTTTTTCAACAAAAATCCCATCTTTGACTTCGAATTTTCTTTGCATATTTTAATCTTTGCTTCAACTTCGCTTCGCATTTAAAAGGTGACCTTCATACACCCCTACTAATAACTATACCACAGGCACTAAATCTAATTAATAAAATATTCCGGTGCAATAATTGAATGTCCCCAGACTTAAAATGCTGGGAGTGAGGTTTGTCTCACTCTAAGTGATTCTCAGAGGTCAATTGAATCTGAATGAAGTGGCAGGCAGTCGCCTCAAAATTCGCGGGGAAGTATATATAGGCGCCACTGTTTACTTGAAGATAGTTCATCCTCAACTATTTCGGTGGAACCCTCCCACAAACCAAACCATCGCCGTTTATTAGCTCCCTTCAGTTCATTCGCCAGCGTGGTGCAAACTGTACAAAGAGAAGGGGGCTAGTGGGACGCCACGTTTCTGGGTGATCCTAGAAATAGACCGCAGGAACGTTAGAGTGGGCGTGAAGATCATTTTGGTGGTGATGGTTGCTTTGAATTCCTGCTGTTGCCTTGTCAGTGGTGCTTTGGAGAAGATTACGAGAGGGTAACAGAGGGGGAGTTGAGAGCTCTAAGGTGACTTAAGGGAGGCTCATCTTTTTGGCCAAGTGTGTAGAGAGGTACACTACATCTTTGTGGCCAAGTGTGTAGAGAGGTACACTACATCTTTGTGGCCAAGTGATTTAGAAAGGTACATTACATCTTTGTGGCCAAGTGTGTAGAGAGGTACACTACATCTTTGTGGCCAAGTGTGTAGAGAGGTACACTACATCTTTGTGGCCAAGTGTTTAGAGAGGTACACTACATCTTTGTGGCCAAGTGTGTAGAGAGGTACACTACATCTTTGTGGCCAAGTGTTTAGAGAGGTACATTACATCTTTGTGGCCAAGTGTGTAGAGAGGTACATTACATCTTTGTGGCCAAGTGTTTAGAGAGGTACACTAAATCTTTGTGGCCAAGTGTTTAGAGAGGTACACTGCATCTTTGTGGCCAAGAGTGTAAAGAAGTACACTACATTTTTGTGGTCAAGTGTGTAGAGAGGTACACTACATCTTTGTGGCCAAGTGTGTAGAGAGGTACACTACATCTTTGTTGCCAAGTGTGTAGAGAGGTACATTGCATCTTTGTGGCCAAGTGTGTAGAGAGGTACATTGCATCTTTGTGGCCAAGTGTGTATTGGAGACTAGAATAATGAATGCACTATTTTGAAAAAGGTTCCTTCTGCTGCCCGGATACTAACGTTTCATACATTCCGTACCGACGATCACGTGATCTAAGATATTCAGTCTCGCCATATAATGGATTTCCAATGATTCAAAGGTTGAGATTCAAATCTCGTACGGATTTCCCCCCATGGTTTTGCCATACGCTCTCCAAACTAATTCTGATTCACTTCCTATAAAGTACCGTCATCCTCCCTACTCTTAAAAATTAAACTTTTAGCATCTTAGAATTCTATATTGACCCGTACCGGTGGGCACGTGTACTAGACGTCAAGGTCATCTAGTATGGGTTTCTAGTGATGAGGAGGTTGGAATTCGAAATCCATCTGGGTGTACCAAGGGTACAATTTCCTAAATGTTTTCCCCCTACCCTCTGTCCACGAAAATTTGGATACATTTCTTCTAAATTTTACTTTCATCATCCCTATACAATTACTGTAATCAAATGTTAACAAATTGGTTGGTTAAGTGGCGTCATTCTTGCAATAGAATGGACTGCTAATAATAGAGGGATCGAGACTCGAATCCCAGTCAGGTGTATTGAGGGTGATTTTTCCACTCTCCTTAAAAGCAAATGTGGGTCCTATAAATTCCACCTTCCTCATCCCTGACATATTAACGTATTTAGTTAATATACATACAGCTCCAAATGTGTTGTAAAATGCGGTGACACACACAAAAAAAAAAACTATAGCTTAAAACTTAGCTCAAATAATTTTTTCTAGCCAAAACCTTCCCTATCAAATGTACACCAGCTTCCCTTGAAAGACGGAAGATTCTGCAACTAATGCCACTATGTGCAAATCTGTGTATGTTTGTAGCGCCAGTCACCTCGCAACCACCCCTACCACAGCTTCTCCCGGAGGATAGATCACGATGGAATGAAGGGGGTTTGGGCAAGAAGCCCAGCCTCGTTTCTCAACAAGTAGCTAAACCTTCAGGGAAGTAGGCTTCAATTATCACTCGCGATATGCTACAAAACATTGCTGAAACGGGCTCTGCAATATCTCCGCAGCCAATAGTGGTATGGTAATTCCTGAACTTGTGGAATACCATTCCGTATCTTTACAGAATCTGGTAGAGTGCAAATTACCTGATTCTGATGTCCCGGGTTGAATTACCAACACTGATCAAAAATGTATAATTTAACTTTCTTCACTGTCATAATTTAGTGGTTGGGGGGGGGGGGGGGGGAGGTTGGTNGGGGGGAGGATGAGTGTTGTTTTGGTTCTAAAGTTAGGCTAGGTTGTTATTTTTAGACTCATATAAACAGTTGATAAAAATACACGCTTAATTTACTTTATTGTACTTAAAACCATGTGATATGTAACGTAGCAGGCTCAGGTAATACAAATTAGTTTAGATATGGCTTCTTCACATTTTGGGGTCATTAATCGAGATATTGACAACTTGAATTAATACTTAAGAGGGTTCGAGTAAAAATACACAATTTCAACTGACAACATATGCTAGTTCTTATATATTCAATGTAGCCCACTGATTTTATATTGTTACTCGCTTTTCTCGCTGGGGGCTCCACCCCTAAACCCCCAATGAGTTTTGAGTTTTCTTTGTAAGTGGATGTAAAATCCGTAGCTATTGTCCGTTTTTTGATAGGTCTTACCGTTTAGCCACAAGAGAACTCCAAAGAAAGGTCCGCAGCGACTTTAAAGTTGCTACGCCATTTTTTTATTTTTTTCCGGGGGTTAAAAATTAAAATTCTTAACTTTTTAGAATTTTACCGTCGGTTACATGCTAGAAGCTATAAGTTTGCCAAATTTTAAGTTTCTAGCTCATCTAGAAGTAGATAAACATTAATGTCAGTGAGTGAGTGAGTCAACCATGTGGATTTATAGTAGTATGATAAACTTCTTGAAACACTCAACTGCTTTTCCCTCGTGTTTAATTTTTAATTGTTGTGAATTACAAATTTTTAAGATTTGTTTGGTACGTTGACAGTTCCCGCTTCCCTTCCTTAAATTTTTGTGGGCCTAAACTCTTGTCAGAATGCGTTACGGCTGAGGATAGGGGGAGTGAATAGACATATGATTGTGTGGGTTTGTGATTGACGTTTGACTTGATTTTTATTAGTAATACTAGCCTATGTCTATTACAGATGTGATGTCGATAGTGATATTGAAAATATAGAAAAACTTGAAAGATTACTTTGGAAGTTTGTGACAGAACGAAGTATTGCAAGGAATAACCAATGGCCTGTCTGACCTCCAGGTGATCTACTCGTTCTCCAAGCTGCGGTACCCTGGGATCAAGTGGTAGCCCTCAAATACAAGTACTTATGTGCCGGAGTCCTAGCGCGCGTAACCCCCAAAACGGGCAGATACACCCCCTAGACTCGATAGTGAATAGTCAGCCTCGATAGCTGGACACACCACTCTATATTTTGCCACCTGGCCTGGTTTCACCCTCAGGAATACTGACACTCTTTATGTGGTCAGCGTCTCTATTCTATTTGTTTACTAGCTAATCATAAAACCGTGCAGTACGCGTTTTGTCAGTCACAATTCAAAACACTACAACACTATAAAAACATGCCTCCCAATCTAGGCCGTGTGGTTAAAACAGTATATTTAATTCTGGGCTAATTTCAAAACATATTAGTGCCTATGTGTAAGGTAAACAAATGATATAAATCAACTATCACAAATTAATATAAACTACAAAGCAAAAAATGTAACGAATCTTCTTCTGAGGCCACATGGTGTAGGCCAAGACAACGGTCAAAAGCCTACTCAACTCGCCTACTGATTTTATCCAGCCCAAAAAGATTTAACAAACCATCAATTATTGTGTTTTTAAAAATATATTAGTAACTAATTACTTAATGAGAAATATTATAATGTTGAAATTTTTTGCTCGATATTTTTCTCCACACCAGCCCACCTATATTTTTTTAAAAGCCCATATGGCTTGCAATATCATATAATTGCCAACCTCTAAGTAATCAAACTTGCAATATAATAGACTACCAATGTCGATAAGATCGGGGTTAGTATCATGGTAGGGTGTACCGAGGTGGGTTTTCCCTAAAGGTTTTTACATTCTACATCCACGAAAATAGGGTACACTTCTCCTAAATTCAACCAAACTCATCTCTAACACAATAGCTAAATTATTACGTATGCGGATAGCCCTAACAGGTAGTAAGACGCAGTGTCTATTTTTACTTTCTCACTATCTTACAGGTAGAGAAAGTATTGTGAGCGTCAAAAAAAAAATCGAACTCAAGCTTTTGATGAATCTTGACGTTTCCTGACCCTCCGAATTAAAAAAAAGTGTTTTTTGAATTTCCGTCTGTCTGTTTGTCTGTACCTCACACTAGAGCCTAAACCATTTTACTGATTGGGCTAAAACATGGTATCTAAGGTTTTCATAGGGTTTCCCTGAGGGGTTTTTAGAATTTGAAATCCAACCCTAAAATTATGGGTAGTTTACTGAAGGGCAAAATGAGAAAAAGTCGATTTTCTCATAATCGTCTCAAACGATTTTGATTAAATTTCATTTCAAAACATTTATAAATATTCCAAACAAAATGGCTACTCTAAATATTTCGGCAAAATGACTTTAAGGGCTCCGGTATGATGTATAAATTCTCATTTTTGTATCATATCTCCGAAATTATTTATCATTACAAATATGTATATCTATTTATAATAAAAATATTTTAACCGAAACATATTTTTATAAAACCAATAACTTTCAAGCTATACGCAAATATATATATTTTTTCCAACTTTTCGAACACTAAAGGTAAAGTATTGCGACCGTAAAATTTTTTTACCTGAAATGTTAATGGATGTCGACGTCTCATGACCCCCCGAACTATAAAAAGTGGTCTTTGCAATGCCGTCTGTCTGTGTGTCTGTTTAAACTTAAAATTAAGAGTATATTAATAAAGGGTGAAAAGAGAAAAAATCGATTTTCTCAAAATCGGCTCTAACGATTTAGATTAAAATTCGTATCTAGGCGTTGATTAAGATTATAAATAAACTGGTTATTTTTACTCTCCCATAAACATGCCTTTTAGGGTACTTTACAAAAGTGGTATTTTCCGTATCTCCGCAACTATTTGAGATACTAAATAACTTATCATTGCAAAATTGTAGTACTATTAAAAATAAAAACTTTTATATGAAATTTATTTTTATAAAACCAACAGTTTCTGAGATATTGGCAAATAAATTAACACAATTTTATGATCTTTAGTTCTAAAGAGATCCTACTTAAGTTTTAACTCAATATTTCTCCAATGCCATAGAGTAATTAAATATAAGTATCTAAAAAAGTATGTTATTTTTCCTTAAATCTCTTAGGAGAAATGTTTGCATAGCAATGATCTATCTCCATTTTAGACTCAATAGTCAATATTTACATTTTTTATTGGTCAAAATTTATAAATGAGGAATTTAATAGCAATACGATGACCTGAAGATGTGCAACACTTAATAAAATGCCGAAAATTTTAACCGGAAGTCGAAATTTTAATACGAAGTGTTGACCCTTGTGGACCCAATATTGATCTTTTTTTATTGGTCCAAACGTACAAATGAGGACATTAATTCTTTAAAAATAAAATTATAAAATTTAAAACCGGGACTCAAAAAATGTTTTACATAAATATAGTGCAATTTATGCTTGGGTTTGCTAGTGTATATTATTTCGTTTCATATATATTATGAGTTTTAAGTAAATATCTCAATTTTTCAACAATATAGCGAGAAAGTCCGTGCAGAGTTCCGTACCATTTATTTTTAAGATAGCCGTATCTTACTACCTGTTCAGGTTATACACATATTATAATTACTATTATGAGGTAAATATGAGGAAGGAAGCCTTCAAGAGGTAATCTACCAGCATTTGTGTGGAAGGAGATTGAAAAACCATTTAGGAAATACCACTCTTAGTAGACACGACCGGGATTCAAGCCCCGATCTTTCCATCATCAGCAAGCCAATCAAGCACGTGAGTTAGTTCATTCGGCCATGGAAGCGGGTTATTTTGTCGATAAAAAGTGGATACAATCGTTCGGTCACCCTTAGTTATAATCTTTGAAACAGTAAGTAGCCAACTTAGTTATATTCAAAGAATAGGCAAGACGTGAAGTCGTTCTATCTATTATTTTCACGGATTGTGCAATTCATTTACTGCCATATGAGCCATTCTTTAGAGCAAATAAAAAATATATTTAGACGTGTACACAATTTTAGCATGTTTGGTTTACTATATTTTTTATATTTAATATAAATAAAAGTAGTTTCTATACAGAATGAATATTTATCGTGTTTGATTCAAAACAACAAATCGTATTTTCAAAGATCGCAGTAGTTTTTAAGTAGCAACGAAATGTTCAAATAAGTTAAAAAGTTATAAGCATAGCCTAAAACCGTATACAAAAGTTTGAACTTATCACATTAAGGACGTTGCCTACCTGTGACGTCACGGCCGGTCAAGATATGATTCCCCATGTTAATAAATTTACGTTCTACTCAGCGAGTTTTAAAGATATAAAGTTGAAACAAAAACCATAAATTCTTAAATAATTCTGAAAATAGTCCTAGAGTCACAAAATTATTAATTTTTTTCTTCAAGTAGTTTTTTTCTAAACGTATTTTTTTTATAAATTCTGTACAACTTAAGCTATTTGTCTTGATCATGAAAATGTCCTGTAGGAGTCTTCCTGCCAGGATGTAGATTAAAAATGTCCGTGGTAGCATATGTCTATCTAGAATAGGAAACAATAAAAAAGTGAAATTAAAAAGCTATTCAATGTTTTCAAGGCGCAAATATTAAAGTAATTGTGTAAACTCGTCAGAGGAAGAGGGAAAAGGCTATTAGCACAGGGTGAGCTTCTCAATTTCTTCCCTGTCTTTCTATTTTGTACATTGGCGTCTACGTTTGATGGTGCGTCAAGATAAGATGCAACCCGCTTCGCAAAATAGCTTCGAAATCTCCAAGTCGGAAACGTAGTTAATGTAGATAACGAAACAGAACCACTTTCATTTGGATAATATAGGCTAATTTTACTGTCTATAAATAATACCAACATACTCATAAACAATTATATTCAAATTTAAAGCGATCATATCTTTAGTCTGAAATTAATTTGAAAGTAAAAAACGGAATTAAGCTATGTTTGGTAGCCCACCGCCTCTAAGTTAAACAGATGGCACTCGCAGGAAACTTTCCATCCCTTTGTTTACCATCTGTTAAATATTTTCAGAAA
>CABFWB010001658.1:55393-76241 GCA_902151455.1 Timema bartmani
TTTTTTTTTTTTTTAAATATATATTTTTATCACCTTACAATTT
Source organism: Timema bartmani (assembly GCA_902151455.1). NCBI lineage: Eukaryota > Metazoa > Arthropoda > Insecta > Phasmatodea > Timematidae > Timema > Timema bartmani. Next base: position 55,437 of record CABFWB010001658.1, read on the forward strand.
TCGCTGACACCAATAAAAGTTTATATATCCAGATTACGCATCTAACAGGCACTATAACCGTATGAAAGGAAACTTTTTTTTGTAAGAACGAAGCAAATCATCAAATTTTTAAAGAAAAAAAACCCCGCGTCTGTTGAAAGGGAGAACGTCTTGACGAGGGAGGCGTCGTCAGTCACGTGTCCGGAAAGTGAAGACACCGTCGCTGGCAACGTCGAAGAGGGACTCGACGCTGAAGAGTTTGACATCTACGTCCCTTTTCACCCCTTTAGTCCCATCAAGGCGTGCGACTCACTTAGCATGTTTGCTAACGACCGAGAGCCCCTTTCTATCTCATCTGACGATGGAAATGTGCTCAGAGTAGAGTGGGCGTGAGGAGTGAAATATCTCTAGAAACGTCAGCTTTGCAGGAAAGTCACTTCTAAACGAAAATGTCTTGATTATATCACAAGTGGTGACTATAAATAAGGCACTCTTTGTGCATATTTTAAACTCTCTACCCCCTTTTTCCCTAGGAACTTAATCGCCTTTTCGATAGTTGGAGTGGGGAGGGTGTCAGTTCTGGCTGCATTGTGTGATTGATCTAAAATAAGAAAAAAAAAAGTATTTATAGTTTGCCATTTAAGAGTGACGTTCTTATTTATAGCTCTCATCTAGTCTATAACCGGCCCCGTGGTGTAGTGAACAGTGAACCTGGCTACAAGCCTAGGGGTCCCGGGTTTGAATGGGGTAAATTAGGCTTAAATTTGTCTTAAGTTAGGTTAAAACTCACCCCAGCTACACAACTCCATAATAACCATCATCATATCATCTCATCGTGGGTACAACATGTAGACAACCTCCTATGGTGTATCCTGGGCAACATTCTGTGCCAACAGCGCGGCTAATAGTCTACACAGTCCCTCCAAGTCATATGTGCTATAAGATAAAAATAATAATAAATCTAGTTTATGCTTACCACTTGTCAACACTTATGTTGATAGGTTTTTATCGTTAGTAAACTAATGGGATTATCAGAATATTTTACTAAAAACAACATAATTAATGACCTGTCTCATGATTTTCATTGATATATAAACCAATTTAACATAGTTTGTAGCAAAACCTCAATGAATATGTTAAGGTTATCAATAAAAAAATTAAAACTTATTTCAAAACTATGTTCTTATCGTTCAGACAGCATTGATTTTTTCAATTTAAATTTATATTTTTAATTAATGATTTAAAAGAAGTGTATGCAGGTAAAAAAAACCAACCATTTAGAACAAACATGAAGTCACATTTATACCCTCTTTAATTTCCATACTGTGTAAGTAGAAGCTTACAATTCAACTGACTGCATGAGTAGTAAATCACTAGTACAATACATTTTTTCCTATTATAGATTTAGGAACGTTATAGATAAATAACCATAACAAAGAGCATCTAATAATACATAATAATTTGAGTTTTTAATAAAATATTTTATCTTACCACAATATTAAATAATAATATAGTTATTTTGATTTAATTTCAGGGGTAAAAGAAGAGAAAAGTGTTCATATCTTAGTATCTGTAAAAACAAAAGTTTGGAAACCCACCACGAGAAACCCAACATACTCGTATGTTCAGTCGTTTGTAATCTCTCGGCTCAACAGTCAAGCACATTATCTGTGCGTACAACCACCGCCAGTGTCAGTTGAAATTCATTGCGAAATTTAATGAAATGAAATGAACACTGCGGGAGAGCCCAACCTTCATACAAACTTTGTGAACGATTATATCTTTATCATTGTTCTACGAAATATACATCGCACATAATGAAAATTAAACTTTCAGAATACGGCGTACCATTTCTTCGTCTCCTTCTCCCCATCCCTCTCTACATATTATTTTCACCTCCGTATCTCTTTTCTTAATTAGTGTAAGGAGAATTAAATTATAGATTTTATGCAAATGTGTACATTGTGTGTGTATGGAGAGCTGGCCTGATAACGTTCAGCCTAGCGTGCCAACTTAACTTACATAAGTAAACGTTGCTTGTTCGAAAACTAGAGTCAATTTACATGAACATGTTTGGCTACGGCCAGTAAAAAAACATATCACACTTTGCAGAACATGAGTAGTACAAGTCGAGAAATAAATAGGTTTGTGTTGAGTCCTCTAGAACGTACAATTATTAGTATACGAGTCCAAGATTCGATCTACATTAGGGCCAGAAAATGTATTAATTAAAAATGAGGTATGTTACCTTTCCCCGAGTAGATATTTGATGGACTAGTATTAGTTTTATTTTTATAAACTTGAGTTAGGATAGCCCAATGACGGCCATCACACTCGCACCAAAGCCTTGGGAAAGTCTTACCTTCTCTGGTTAAAACTAAAATAAACTTTTCCCATCAGACAATCAATCGCCAATGTTTCCTTGATTTTGACAAATAACTTATCCAGAGATGGTAGAGCTTGCTCTTAAGTTTATTAGCAAAACACAATTAAAAATGTTAATAGATAAAGTTGGTTTTATTCTTCCCTTACCTCAAAATGAGTGAGATGATTTCACTAGCTGATATAGCTGTGAAGTTCTAGCTATCATAGAGGAAGGAGATGAAGGCTTCTTAGTTATACTACCACCATAAGAGACGTAATCGTGGGATATACTAAAATACATAATATTCTATCAAGATATTACATTTCCAGGTATTAGTGTAGGTGCTAATCATAATGTGTGATCTCAAAGGTTAAGTTAGTATGAAGGTCATGGGCTGTGTTAGTAAAATTGCACATCCGAAAACTCATAATAAATAAGATATTGTATTTCCTCCCTTCAAAAACAAAACCAGGCCATTTGATCAAATGTTGGACTTAGACTGTTTCTACCCTGTACTTGTAGTATTTACCTATATCCGTGTGGTCCATCTTCCACGCGCGAGTTTAGGTAAATAATTGTACAGAAGGAGTTGACTTCAGTTGAAGAATGGACGTTAGGAATTATTACTCTTATTGACGTCAGGATTCCTTGTTTGACTTGTGATGGGTACGCCAGTCACTCGGTATTTGTCCGTATTATTTAGAGACGACAGTGAGTGAGGGAGTGGGTCGTCAGAAAGAACATGGGAGAGTCGTGGTATGGCCAACTTCTTTCAATACGGATGTTTTCCTCGAATAATACGTACCCGCTTTTAAATATTACTTACTCTTTACAGAGTTTCTACTATTTTCTTAGTACAAAGTTTCCTGTTTTTTTTTTTTCTTCAAGAATTCCCCATTTTTCTAGACGCTATAGAGAGTAATATATCTTAATCATAAAAATGACTAGTGAGAAGTCATGTCATTAAAGTTTAGAACATGATAAGTCGACCATAATGGGGAAAACTATGCATATGGCACACAACCAAATGTTTCAGAGATAAAATAAAGTGAGAGTTGAAGAGGTTAGGAAATGTATTCGAATCAGCATAATTAGTTTTTCATTTCTCTTTTAATTCTATACAAAATATTTTCTGTAAAACTTAAGATAATTCCACAATTTCACAATCATTACATACTTTTTTAGGCTTTTTTTTTTTATTTGCGGAGTTCCCCTACGTTCTCCCGATTTTTTCCAGACGTAAAAAAAACATTTCCTGTATTTTACCATTTTTCCAGAATGTACAGCATTTAAACTCAATTAATTAGAATGGTAGGAACGATTAGGGTAGCTTAGAGGGAATGCACTTGCATTAGTTTAGAGAGGAACTGGAGGAAAACAGCAAATAAAAACACAATTGGCACACCTCTTTCTCTACCTGCAACCTGCGTAGATTTGAGCCCCAATTTCCACGTCAACGGTTATCAAGTACAGACGATACTTCTGATCTATACAAGTTTTTGATCATTTTAGCAGTTAATCCACTCCCTTGCCGAAGTCAAAGACTTATCAAAGGAATGAACCAATAATTGTAATGATCGGCAGCCAAGCTAGAGAACAAACTAACACCCTAACCTTGTAAATCACCGTGACCATTTTCTCAAGGATGGATGACCCTAGACCAGGGCTATTCAATTGGCGGCCCACGGGCCACATCCGGCCCACCGAGCTTCGCAGATTGACCCACGGATTGAAAATCCAACTACTGTGTCACTGGAGATGCGTCGTATAGCTCAGCCGGTATGTAGAGGCGCCTGACCTTGAACGGCCAGAGAGATCTTCAGTCTCTTATCATTGGTGGGGGAAGCTGCAAGCCCAGAGTTACTCGGTTATGATTTTTGGAATGGCCCACTCGGATAAATAATTGAATAGCCCTGCCTAGAATTTTTGACACACACCTAACCATGTCTTCACTGATTATCAAAGGGAACGCTTCTCCCCACCCTCCACCCACCACCATAGTGACTTCAGAAATGAGAGGGGATAAGTTAACCCCTTTTAAATGCAGCAGCCAGCCTCTCAGGGATTGCAGGTAACTAAGTAGCGGGCGTTACCCTAAGTTGCCCGGCGGGGACCCCAAGGAGCTGTTCTGACCAGCTGTCCCTGGTGTAAACAAGATAAGCAGTACAGAGAGAGATTACTGTGTCGCAGGCGGGGAACCACTCAATATCCTCCGTCCCGACATGGTTGATTGCACCGGGATTTAGAGGTACGCAAGGGTCGTTAACTCCCACGTCCATCAACCAGGGTCTGCGAACGTTGAGGCAACCTGTGCGGGGTTGATTGTCTTAGTTCGTATGAATGAACGAACATATGCACGTCTAGCATGAGTGCTGTTGCGGAGTGTCACGGGTAAAGGCACGATGTAGCCGAATTAACGCACCAACAATGATACTGCGTTCACCCCCAGCTATAAGGTTATATATATATTTATATATAGAGAGAGCACCACGTCTTACTACCCATTCGGATTATACGCCTGTGTAATAATTACGCTAATGTATTAGGGATAAGGAAGGTTTGAATTTGGAGGAGATTTACCCGCATTTTCGTGGATGGAAAATGGAAAACCGTTTAAGGGGGGGAAAAACACCCTTACTACACCCAACTGGTACTCGAACCCCGATCTCCTCACCATCGGCAGTCTAGTCTATTGCGAGAATAATTTATTAGACTGTTTGACCACCGATGTGGGTATCAGGTAATATTAGAGTCTAATATTACATATCCAAATGTCCTCGAACCATCACTTCTTAGCTATACCAATTTTGTTTCTAAGCACTTCACGTTAAAACCCATTCGTGGGTCAAACCATTATATATTTGTCTGAGTGTTACTCCAATTATATACATTTGGGATGTTAATTGTTTGAGAAATAAAGTCTAGGATCTAGATTTGACCCAAATTAAGACAGCGATGGAGAAAGCCGGGCATATCTCCCAATCTTTCTATCTTGTTGGGCTATTATGCGGCCCAAATAAAAGTTTCAGGTAGGTTTTATCAAAATTTAAAGTATCGTATCTCACATTTCCCACTTTGAACTAAATTATCCGTTTTTACACTCCCTTTTGGCAAAATAACAAAAAACGCACGTAGCAGATTAAACAAATATTAGAATTCCCCTTCAAATATTAAACAAAACTATCTTGCAGCAACAATACACCAGAACGAATACAATTTCTCAATAGAGTTGAATTAACAAGAGTCATTTGTAGGTGTCAAGGCTACCATTTCATAAAATCTGACCATCTATTTTAGAGCTTTACAAGTGTATGGAATTTACAACCTGTTATGTACAAGTTTGGTTACATCACCCCCAGTAAAATAACTATAGGAAACACAAACTCATATATAGCTCCAAGTTTGCATTTGTGAGCGTGCACAGGAAAAGGGACCTTATCTTCCCAGGGAAGTTTCAAGATAAAGCGAAAAACAATTTATCGGGTGTGATATTTACATTTTGATTTTTTGGTTGCAAACGCTATCTGTATTATTTATCTACAACTATTATTTATTATTATTAAAAAAATCCACAAATAGATGGTAGTAAAATTCATTTTTATAAACTCTTGTCATGTTTAGGAAATGGGACCTAATCTTCCAGCTGATCATGCGACCGTAATTCTGATAGTAAACGCTTTCTGTAATATTTATAATCAACTTCATCATTTACGTTTCAAAAATACACTAATATATGGTAGTAAATGCATTAAAATAATGTATTTTTAATAAACCTGTGCCATGGCTAAGAAATGGAACCTTATCTTCCAGATATCCGTATAGCAAACATTAATTTTGGGATGATGTTCTTTTGCTGTGACTCTAACCTCTAATAATGGATACAAGGATTACAATGGGCCTATTACTCATAATACATTAAATCTTGATAAGTCAAAATTATAAGATTTCCCTGAAGAAATAACACCAGCTGGTTTGTCGTATGAGCGGAAGAAATATTTGTTCGAAAAGATACGACCATACTGCTCAGACAAGTCAAAAGATCTTTCATGCCCTAAACCTATAGAAGCTAATCTGGTTATAGAATATACAGAAGGTGACAATGAGGACATAGATGCACCAGGGCCACTTAGGAAAAGAAGTAGAAAGGCTGCCCAGACACCACAACCAACTAACATTAGGGGCAGTGGAAAACCTAAGAGGAAGGAATAAAGGATCATCCATCACCTATTGCAGAGTGTATTATTACTATAGGACAATAATAATAAGAGCGTATAACCCGAACGGGTAGTAAGACGCGGTGCTAAAAAAAATAAAAAATAATAAGAATGTTTATAATAAATATGTAGTATTGTACAATATGGTTAAAATTTAAAAATAATTAGAGTTATGGTATTAGTAAAGACACACACACAAACATGTAACATGAAATTATAAAAAAAAAAATATGAAGATAATCTTTTTCTGATAAAACCATGTTCACTGGTAAATAATCCGCTTTCAAATTCCCTTAATACTTCTCAAATTTTCATCCTACAACTATTTCAGATACATAGTGTAAATCATCATGAAAAATTAGACTAGGTGAGTGCAATTTCAATTAAAATGATGACAGCATATCAAATGTACTGGCATTTAAATATTAGTAAACATTAACTTCCGTTTTCTCAAAACTACTGTTTCTTGAATTTCAAATTTAAGTATTAATAACTTTTTAACATCATCATTTTATGCAGCGGGAAATTCTGTATAAAGAAATGTTAGTAACTCATTTTCAGTCTGGGGAGGACAAGATCCCTTTTCCTGTGTACCATCACATGTATTCTATTTATTTGTTAGCAATAGGATTTTAAAAGATAAATTAAATATTTCGATATAGAAAAGTATATCCTTGCAAATAAAATACCATTAGATAGCGTTGACCAGTGTCACCGAGATGGGGTAGCAAATAGGGCTGTTTACCCCAAGCCTCCCCTTACCGGGCAACCCAAACCGCAACCGCTCAAGTATATATCTCTCACAGAAGAACATATTACCGCATTCACAACACACTTGCACAAAATATATTTTATATTTTAACTGATATTTGTATCTGGTCTATTTTAAAGGTAGTGCGCTTAATAAAGATAATTAATATGAAACGTTAATATTTCTTATGTAAATAATTTAAATATTATGTTAGTTAAAATGAATACCCACTTCGGTGATAGAATGATCTAAGGCGTCACTATAGCAATAGATTGGAATGCCAATGACGGGGAGATGGGTGTTCGAATCTCATTTTGTTGTACTGAGGGTGGTTTTTACTCAATTGTTTTATACTCTTCTGCTATGCATACGTGGATACACTTCTTCTAAATCAAACCTTCCTAATCCCTAACACATCAGAGTAATTAGTAAATACACGCATAATTCAAACGGTTAGTAAGACGCGGTGTTAAAATAAAAAATTACACAGAAAATAAATAATTAATTTTTATCCGCCTTGGTGGTCACATGGTCTAAGGCGTCACTCTCAAAATATACTATACTAATGATGACGGGGAGATCGGGGTTCGATTCCGGTCGGGTAAACTGAGGGTGGTTTTTCCTAAATAGTTTTCTACCCTCTCTCCACGCGAATTCAGGTACACTTCCTCTTAATTTAACCTTTCTAATCCCTAACACATTAGATAATATAGTATACAGGTGTGTAACCCGAACGGGTGGTAATATGTGGTGCTAAAAAAACCCACTAATGTTTGTAAAAAGAAGCCCCAAACATCAAATTTCCCCAGGCATTCTAAATCTTCTGGGAGGCCCTGGCGTTAACCTACCAATCGTCGAGAGTAATTTGGAATTTTTTTTTGTTTGAATCACGCTTTGGGAATTCACGTGTAACTTAATAAGCAGGATATGATTGGTTCAAAACTTAATAAGCAGTATACGAATCTAACTATAAACGGAATATCACACGAGAACATAATCCGAACAAGATACAAATTGTGAGAGGAGGAATTAATGATAATCGATATGCAGAGAGATCACAATTACTTGGAACATGCATGGTTTTATCCAAGTGGTTAGCGAGTCTGATGTTGTTCGCACGAAAATGTTGACTGACTTTGGCCCGAAAGGTGAAAGTTCAACCTCTCTCGGTTGTAATACGATTTTTTTTTTTACAGAAAATATGTTTCCACCATATTTCAAGGCGAGCACCGGTGTATTACCATTTATATATCCACCTTATCCTTTTTCACTCAGTTCAAGTATAGTGCAATTTATAGGAATTAAAATTAGAAAAGTTATTAGATCTACTTACAAATCTTCATAGTTCAAGTCAGGTTATCTTTAGATGTCACTTTTGATAGATATTATCAATATCTATAAAATAACAATAATAATAAGAATAAAATATTATTACTGACTGCAAGAATATTATGTTTGTATTTTGTAAAAGTTTTTCTTACCTCAACCCTATATTTGTCAACACGTTTCAATACCCGTTAGGACTATGCGCTCAAGAAATAATTAGTTTATTGTGTTAAGGATGAAGAAGGATGCATTTAGATTAAGTGTACCCGTATTTACGAGGAGGGAGAGTGGAAAACCATTTAGGAAGAAAACACCCTATGTACATACAAGTGGGATTGAAACCCCGATAATCCCACAACGGAAAGTCCAATTTATTGTAAGAAACCTTAGACCATAGACAACACATTTTTTTTAGACCGATGGAACCCTTGAACCAGAAAAAACACATACTGGAACCTCCTCATAAAAATGTTTATAATGATATTATGAACATTCAACAACGACAGCCAAATTTTACAAATATAAAAGTATAAAACAAACGGACAGCATCACATGTTTTGGCTACACCTTTGTCAAATGTCCTTTATTAATATTTGAAAAAAAATTGCCAACCCTAATTACTGATGCTTTTTTATATTGTGAAATATAAATAAATAATATTCTAAAATTGCCTCACGGAGACTGATATAACTATGATGGAGTCCAAGAGCTCCATGGACCACAGTTCGAAAAGCGTTGTCGCCACAGCGGGTAGTCCTCCTATAGTTTCTAACCTTCTGTTTAACATATAAATAAGAGAGAGAGAAAGAGAAAAGCCTAACTGGTTCAATAAGGCTGATCACAATTCCAATAGACTTAACTGATATTAAGTTTTCAATATTTGCTTTACCATACTTTTTAAATATAAATAATTGGTTAATTTCTGTTTACAAAAAAACTTATACTCTTACATTTAGGCTAGATATTTTAAGTGCCTGGCATTAGCGTTTGTAATTATAAACTAATAGGGCCTACACAGTAAAAATTCCAAGGTTAGAAATCAAACAAATTACACTCGCTAAATAGAAATTACCAGATCCTGGCAAACATACGATTTCAATATCGTGAACGGCTTTTATTTTTGTTCATCGATCGAGTTAACCCGGGTAGCAAATTACCATACCACCAGCAGCTAACGAAATGCCTCCTAGTCGTATATTTTCACTACACAGACTTCCCTCTCGATGCGTTTCATTCTCCAGTTCGTGAAGGACTTATTGATCAGGGATCGGTCGCGCTTTCAAACTTTAATTCTCACAGTTGGGAGGGTTTTAAAGGGTTAAGCGTAGTGGGCCGGGGTGAGGGGAGGACTTCTCTCCACGAAACAGAACATTGGAAAACTAACGAGCGCGAATTTACGTCGAATAAATTCCTTCTTCTTAGAATTAAAGAAATAAAAAAACAATGGGAAGGTTTGTGTTGCCTTGGTAACCCATAGAGTTGTTTCTTTCGGTCTTTTCTTTTTCTTACACCCTCTTCTTTCCGAGACAACTTTGGATTAAGGAGGGAGCTATCCTAGAAAAGCGACCAATGTGTTACATTTCAATTTCCAAAAGAAAGATATTATTTGAAAGTTAGAAAAGTTACTAGATCTACCTTCATGTATTCATACGTCAAATCATGTAATATGCAAATGTCACTTTTGATTGATTTTACCAATCCCAATCAAAAAACTATTAAGATAGAAATATTTTATCAATTTTGTCCGCAAAATGTTGTGTGTTTATTTTCTAAAATACTCTTTATTTGAGAATATTGAATAGTATCACATAATTTAAAACGTGCAATATTTTGTTTACACGGTAGATAAAATAATAGTTGTGATATAACATTAAAGTAGCCTCGGTGTTAACGTACTGTATTTTTTTTGCTTTTTTTTCTAGTACCGCATCTTAATAACCGTTCGGGTTATACGCTTATGTACTAATTACGCTAAAGGTTTTAGGGATCAGGAAGGTTATGTTTATAGGAAGTGCACCCACATTTGCGTGGAGGGAGAGTGGAAAAACATGTTGGGGGAAAAACACCTACAGTACACCCGGACGAGATTTGAACCTCGATATACCCGTCATAGCCAGTCTAGTCTGATAAGAGAGTAGCGCGATAGACCATGCAGCCACCGAACCAGGTTTAACGTACTCTTTCTACTGCTATTACTACTACTACTACCACTATTACTACTTATACTATTACTACTATTACTACTACTACTAAGATTTAACTAAAATGTATATTATCAATGACAAGGTTAGGTTGTTTATTACAGATCGTGACATTATATCTATTTATTTTTAAATTAAGGTCCAGAAGTTCTCGTTCGTTTTTCATTAATCCCACTCCTTTAGAATACGAGAATCCCTACTTTGCATGCTTTGTATTTATTTTGTTTGTTATTAAATTTTCTTCCTCTACCGCTATGTTCAGTGAACTCAAAATTGGACATAAGATGGAGGTTTATGCGGAGTGAAACGGTATATTTTTTACGAGACTCCTAAGCTGTAGCGAATACTTGACGTTTATATTTATTTAAATGTAACTTTATAAGGCCACTCACGTTCTTTTTCTTTTGTCGTTTTTCATTGCTCCGAAATCGTTTTTCAGGGCATAAATTACGATACTTAAAACGAGAATTGCTACAATTTCATTAAACTTTTAGTATGACGGAATGTCTTAGACCCAAATTGGTAGGATGGTTAATAGTAGGTTTCTAACTTTTAAATATTCTCTACAAAGATATTTGTAGATAGGTCTCGAATTTAGAGTTTATTTATTAATGCTTACATTTGTATATTGGTAAGTTTATTTTTAATTAAAAAAAAATATTAACAATAATTGTTGATTTTAAGTATTTGGTACCCGCTTCAGTATAAGGCGTCATTCTCGTAATAGACTGGCCTGCTGAGGACGGGAAGATCAGGGATCGAATCTCGGTCGGGTCTACTAAGGGTGGTTTACCCTAAATGGTTTCCCACTCTACTTCTACGCAAATGCTTTCTTACTCATCCCTAACCCATAACCTGAACAGTTAGTAAGACACAATGATAAAAAAAACTAGACAAAAAAACTCTCCGGTATCTATATTTGCTGAGAAGCCTGAAGTTTTAGACTTAAATTTTACTTGGTTTCCGTTGAAGGTGAGTCCGGGTTTGAATTCTGGCCTGATTACTAGTAGTAGCTTTCCTCTTGAGATACTCACACTGTGATTTTCCGTTATTTATAAACGTCTATGGGGTGAATTTCCTTTAAGTAGGATAAATAATCTCATTTAAACACCAACATTTAAGTTGTGTTTTTTTTTACTTCATCCAATGTCAATGCCTGTCTGGGATAGGTAGAATTAATATAAATAGTAGCTTCATTTGTGTGGAGGGAGAGTTTGAACCAATTAAATGTAACGAACTTTAGTTATTTCCTAATATCACAATACTCTACGAGTATTTCTACAATGTAGTTTTTTCCTCAACGGTGAAGTTATGAGCCTACAATGGACTTCCTGCGCCCCTTTGAAGGAAATGATTCCCAAGAAACACTATTTGTCGCCTATAGACAATAATTGCAGCAAAGAGTTTTGGCTATTAACCTTTATGTCAAACAAATAACAAAGAAACACTAGTGTGTCTATTGTTAGTACTGATGCTGAAAATGGAACACATTATAAAGAGGAGACAATCAAGAAAATCCAACAGTATTCCCCCCTGGAGGGAGAACGGGAAACCAAAGAATGGATAGTCCCTGTATGGAATCGATCCCAATCACTCAACCCTACAGGACCAGACTCATAAATCGAGGATAGGAAATAATATTCACAATAACGTTATAATGACATATTTTGTTTTGGAAACTGTAACTGAAGTGTTTGTCATTCATCGCTTCAGTAATCACCGTGGATTCCAGATCGTAAATTTGCTATAGGTATTTTTTTGGGGCTGGCTAAAACATTCTAGGAATGTTTTGTGGTCTTCCACGATACATGTTTTGTAGTCTGAAGCAGGACTCCTAAGTTTGAAGAAGGTTTTACTATTTAATACAGAACATATATAGCATGGTGGTATGTTTAAATTTCAGGAAATTAAGTTCAAGAATTCGAAGAATGTTGAGTTATCTCCCGGGACCCTTACTGCTCTTAAGAACATATTTCCTTCTTTTATAAATGTTGAAGTTTCTTCGCTACGTAATATATTATCATGTCTAATATATCAGCCTCATAACTCAAACTATCTCATACTTTTCTAAAATTGAAGTTGAGCTACTCAAAAAGTAACATACATTTCACTGAAGAATTGAATCCATAAAACATGTTTGTGCGTACGGAAAAACAAAATTAAAACTTAAGAATATATAAGGAAAAAATAATAATTAGTTTCTTAGTTTGTAAAAATTTGTTTATTTAAAATACTAAATTATTTTATATTCGTCATCGTATCCTGCCAAAAAACCGCCTAACTCAATTTTATCTTTAGTCCAAATGACAGTGTTTGTAGTAAATACCTTGGGAAATTCAGACGTTTTGGAATTTTTGTGCAAATTTAAAGCTTAAGACTATAATTTATATTCCGAAATCTTAGCTCAGTCAGTAGCGAGTCTGTATACTCAGCTAAGGATCTTGTGTTCAAATCCCGACATGCCCGAAAAATTTATCATTAATAAATACTGGGCTTACACATTCACAATTATAAATTAACGGCCGGGAAAGGGATGCTGTGCCTGTCCAATCTTAAGTTTGATTGTAAGGCTTATGAATCTTTAACAGGCCTAGCAAGCCGATAGTGAAAAATATATGGCTTGAATAAAAAATGACCCAGACCATAGGATGGAAACAGTAATAGATGTAAAAAAAATCTTCTAGACCCTTTTTTAATGACATTGGAAGCCCCATGTATGATATTAGTGTTTAAATAGTCACCGATTAACATAAATTATGTATAAAGATTGTAAAGACAATTAAAATTATTCAGAATTAAATAAAACTGATGATGGGGTCTAATTATTTGGTAAAGTTTTTGAAAATGATGGTCTCAAAATATGTATGATGGTATTTAGTCCAATCAGACCTCAAAGAAAAGGATGTTTATTGGGTGTTGATTTAGAAAAGGCAGTTGGTCAGCTTATAAGCCCACTACTTTTGGGTAGTCAGTATAAATAATACTATCCATGCATCCAATCTTGTTTTAGAATAATTGGATTGTCTCTTATACACACACCAAAAANTTTAAAAATAATGGATTTGTTCTTAAAACAAACACAAAAAAAAAAAAAACCCCGCTTAGCTTAATTTTTCTTTTGAAATTATGAAAAATCATAAAACAGAAATAATTCATCCTCTTGAACACAAGCCATTGTAATAGAGAGGTGGCTATATTAGAGCTAGAGTGTTGGATTCAATTCACGGAGGAGCGGGAATAAGGAAACATAAAATGATAAATTTAATATGATTAAAGAAGAAAGGAGACGTCACCTTGTTCATTCATACGTTCATCACCATGGTTGTTAACGACTTCATCTAAGAGGTAGTGGCGAAAAGGAGGGGATATTGTAAACCCCTTCTATTCACACTACTAATCCTGTTATATTAATTTAAATAGAGCCAAATACCGACACTCCCAGTTAGGATTGAGCACGCGCTGAGCCAACTTGGTCAGTTATTATGGTAGTGTGAATAAAATAGTCACTAAAAGTCGACTAGCTAGCACTTCTAAAGAAAACACACATCAAGAACTGAAAAAAATAAATAAAATCAGCACGGAAATTTATTTATGTGCACATGAGTGAAGCCTCCTCCATCATCAGGATACTTGAGACGATATAAAACCAGCTCTGATCCATTTTGGCTCTAATTCCTTATCAGTTTAAAATGTAGTTTCCCTGTGATGCTGATTCAGACGAGATAAAAGTTATTCCAGAATTATTGTGAGTACGGTCCCAGGTGGGGGTAGTAGCTCCATTATTGTATCAAGCGCTTACAAACCAATAATTAAAAAAAATCCAAAACTTTTTTTTGTCATTTTTAGTGGATTCCATCCTGACGCGACATTGCAATTGTGTAGTTCCAGTTGTTAAATTACAAGTTCTCTGTTTTTATAAAAGCTTAAATTGAATTGGAACTCGTTTCAGTGGACGCATGGTCTAAAGCGCAACTCTCGTGGTAGACTAGATTGCCGATGACGGGGAGATCGATATTCGAATCTTGGTCAGGTGTACTGAGTTTTTTTTTCCAAAATTGTTTTCTAATCTCTTTCCATCTAAATGCGGTTACACTTCCTCTTAAAAACCTTTATAATCCCTAAAACCATTAGAGTAATTAGTACTTAACCATATAACCTGAACGGTTAGCAAAACGTGCTGCTAAAATAAAAAATATATACATAAAAATTGGAGTACGTATAGCGGATGAAATCGATCATAAAACACTCATATTTAATATCTTGCTTATCCAGAAGGTTACACAAAATTCTGAAAAGTGTGTCATTCGAGCTACCGAAGTAGGAGGGTATTGAATATATAACAGAGTTTACATTTATTAGATGGCAAAACAAAATGACCAGACATGGGGCCAGGTTGGTATATTTAATTCAATATAAATTTAAATAAACAGATTCTTTGTTTAGCTAATGAATAAAATTGTTTTTAAGCAATGATTTATATTCCTCTCATATTTAAATAATGTTTTAGTCATGATAGTTTGTGGTTCGCTAAGCTTTGATGGTAATGTACAGTACGTTAAAACGCAAAGCACCATGGAACATTTTTTTAAAACATTATTTGTATAAATATAATGTTGATGGTGCGAAATATGCCACATAATTACTCTGTAATTAACAAAACCAACGTATTGCTTATGTATTTACGGCTTGACAAATAACGAAATCTGACTCTGCAATTATCAAAACTGATAAAGTGTGGATTGAATACAAATATAAAATAAGCAATTTCACATAATTCAACTACACTGATAAATTGTTTATCTCACAGTCCAACACTAAGGACACCATTCACCTTTAAAATGTTTATTTAATTATATGAAATTACAAAAAAAAAAAAGTTTGGCATAATAAATGAATTAATAGAGCATACATAGCCAGAGGCAAAGATGAATGATAGAACTTTTCAATAGTTAAACATGGAAAATATAGGCGTGTGTAATGAGCAGGGCCCAGCTAATGGTCTAGAAGTAATCAGTATATTATTAGTCTCCCATCAATAACATAATATTTCTAGGAAATCTTCCAAAGTTTCAGTCTGCAGCGATCAATAAATTATCTTTGTACTAAACCCAAAGCTGACTTCACTTTCCTTCCAGGAAATTGCATGTTTATATTCCATGAACCGAGAAAATGAGAGATTTATTTTGTTTCAAATGTTGGTGGTATAGTATTTTTTTCAGCAACGCGTCTTACTACCTGTTCAGTAATAGTGTAATAATTACACTAATGAGCTAGGGGGGAGGAAGGTTGAATTTAGAGGAAGTGTCTCCTCATTTGTGGGGAAAACAATTTTGGAAAAAACCCAAATAATGCACCTGACCGGGATTCAAAACCTGATCTACCTGTCATCGGCCGTCTAGTCCAACACTAGAGTGACGCCTTAGACCATGCTGCCACCTAAGCAGGTAAGTTGCTATAACGACCACTTATTTGATCTAGTGGTCAGAGTTCCCGGCTACAAAGGTCTCGGATTCGATCCCCGACGCTTCCAGATCTATCTGTAAAGAAGTGGGTCTGGAACGGGATCAATTCGTTATCGTGAGGAAAAATAAAGATTTACTTGAATAAAGAAGTAGCAGCTGTGGTTTAGAAAACTGAGATTAGCGGCTGGAGGGCTAGTTTTTCTGGCTCATGACACCCTCTATCAACATAAATTGGCAATGCCTTCGCCAACAGATGGCGGCCGCTTGATCAGTGGTGCTAGATTGCGAGATGATGTCATGGAGTTAAAAAGCAAAAAAACCTGCTGACGTACTTGATGAACATCAAGTTTTTTATTTGTGTGCACTGCATTCCACTACTCATTCAGGCTATCTGCGTATTTAAACTAAGGGAGCTAGGATGAGGAATTGTACCCGCATTGGCGTGGATCAAGAGGAGAAAACTATTTAAGAAAAAAAAACACTCATTAAAGATTCGATTTCTGATCTCCCCATTACCTGTAGATGTGTCTCCCGATGTTGATTACGAATATAAAAATGCTTAGGTTCACTTACTTGAGGTGTTTAAAAGAGTCTAGGTTAAATAAGTCCTTCGTGTTGCGTGCTTTAATAGGGCTCTTTTGTATAAATAATACGCGATAACAAAACTAATATAACAAAACTATGGCGATAATTACTAATTAATAGCGCTACCGTTTATTCTGATGTATTTTACGAGGCAAATAAGAGGACTTCACAAGGGAACTAAGAGGAGAGAGTCCTCCTCCTTGTTAATGCATGGAGGAACAACGCGCGCGAGCGACGCCTGAAACACGAGGGACGTTAATGAGACATTCCAAACAACGCGCGCTAAATGCAGTCCTTTTTTCCCTACGTCAAACGAACATTCCGTGATAAGAGATAGGAACGATGAAAGACGTCTTGGAGAGAGAGAGAAAAAAAAAGAGGCTCAAAGGATCTTTGTAAATAACGAGAAGAAGAATTTAAATAAGAATGAATTCACGTTTTAAAAGTCTCATTCTCTTTATTTTTCACAATAGTGGTTGGTGATCTTTTGAAAGGATTTGAAGTTCCTTAAAATTTTATTGAATGAAACTAAACTGGTTGAAGACAACATCGGCCTGTTTTAACGCATCATTTTAGTGTTAGACTGGATTCCCGGTTTCAAGGAGATAAGGGTTTGAATCCCTGTCGGGTATACTGAAGGTGTTTTATTTTTTTAAGAAATAGTTTCCTACTTTCCCTCCATGCAAATGTGGGTGAATTTCCTCTAAAATTATATCTTTATATTCCTTATTGCAATAGCTTGATTAATGTATACGTAAAGCTCATAATGGTAGTCGGACACGGCGAGAATATAAAGGTGAAATTTTCTTGATAAAATGTCTAACTAATTATTTAATCTCAGGATGGGTCCTCGAATCCTTAGGATGTTGGAGATTTGGGGATTCGACAAAATTTCTTTCCAAGATCTGGATTTGGATTCGAGATTCGGGATTCGAAAGTAAATTGGAAATTTGGATTCAAGATTAGGATTCGTAAAATAGTGGATTTGATCCAACTAAAATTCTATCATATATATATATATATCGTCCATGAAATGGCATATGTCGTAACCCACAAATATGGCAAAATTGAAATTTTATTATTTTTAGACTTGTGGGTTACGACATATTGCCATTTCATGGACGATATACTTACTTTCTGCTTTATACTATATATATAACATATACTATGCTTAATATGTTTTATAGTATATGTATATAACATATACTATGCTTAGTATGTTTTATACTATATTTAGTATGTATAGTAAATATAATATATATACTATATATAACATATATAGAATATATTAGTACATATATAATATAGTTGTATATAGTATCTATAATATATACTATATATAGTATAAAGCATAAAGAATGTGTGTATATATACCCTGTATATGAGATTGAAATATAGTTGGATCGAATCCACTATTTTACGAGTATATATATAATATATACTATTATGCTTTATTATATATATAGTATAAAACAGAAAGTAAGTGTGTGTCCAGAAAAAGATAAGGCAATTATAAATGAGGTGGAAAGATGAAATTCTGGCCGGAAGGTAAAGGGATTTTCCCATATAATTAGGAAGAATCTAAAATGGGTAATTTCAAAATGGGGCTTTAAGAAATTAAGGGGCTATAATAAAAAAATCAGTCTTATATGATATTGAAAATTAAATTTGGCAGACAGGAAGAGAGACAACTCCAGATAACCAAATGAATATTTAAATATGATATTTATACGAGTTAATCGGAGAAAAGTGGGTAGAGGTGTTTCAAACTTCCAAAAGTAATATAACATAACTACTTATCGGTTTGGTAATAAATTGAAATTTGGCAGGCAACTAAAGGGAACACACCAGATAATATTAAAAGTCTGATCATTTTAAATTTTTATGTGGGACCCTGGGAAATAGGAGTGTAGGTTACAAACAGATTTTAAAAAAATATTTAAGAGGTGGTGGAAAATTTAAATTTGGCATCAGCTAGAAGAACAACTCACGATAGCCAAATAAAGTGTGACCACTTAAATTCTAGAGTAAAATTACAGCATAATGCCCAGTTTTTTTCAAGTTATCTAAATTTAAATTCCAAGCAATCGATCGAGTATGTAAATAATATCTGAACAAATTTGACATATAATGTGAAACTGTTATATCTTAAACCACGTGGATCATGATTATTGTATAGTAATTTTACATAGGCATACTATTGAATATAGTATTAATATGTTTTCTGTATAGCTTGAACACCAAGCAAAATTATCAATTTCAAATCCAAGGGGAAATTAGAGGGTTTATTTTAGCTTGAAATTAAAAGAGTAGTGTTAAGATAGTAGTAATGATAAGAACAGGGAGGGAGTGAGGTCTACTGCTCTTCTCCAGCCACTGAAGCGGTAAATAATATTAGGTTATTATGAAACTCTTGACAGCTAAAATGGCCAGCGTCATAAATATATCAACCCTTTCCGATAGACATTGGGCAGCCAATATTCCTTGGAAGTAGGCTCATACTTCACTCGCCATCATTAATTTTTCAATATGGTATATTTCTTTCTCTGATACATTTGATTCATCTATACGTTTTATCAACTAAACTAAAGCCATTGTGCATAAAACTTGACTAAACATATTTTTCTGACTTAACTAACTCGTCAAGTGGAAAGTAACTTATTGCCTAAAAACTTTGGAATAAACATGTATATTTTTTATTTTAAGTACTATCATCAAAATTCCCATACAAAAATATATTTATTTTAAAATTCAACTACGTAATCGTAGCCGCGTGACTAGGGAGTCAAACAAACTATATCTGGGGCCCATAGTTTAATCCCATTTAGAGCCTAATTGTAAAAGTATACTTTTATTAATATGTTCTACCTCACATCTGCTCTAGTTCATAAAGCTAGCATTTGGTGCTTTGACAAAAAGTATTATGATTCGTTGTGGGATTTTGGTAGGAAAAAAGGTTTGTAACATAAAAACATTTTGTTTCGTTCAACATTAATAACATTATTCTTAATTATTATTTACGACCTACAAACTAGCTTAACATAGGATAATACAGCAAATACTATTCATCCAGCTTTAATGACGTTGCCTACTTGGAGATTTTTAAGCTATTTTATGAAGCGCGTTGCATCTTAACTTGAGGCACCATCACACTTAGACACCAATGTACTCAAAGAAAGAGAGGGAAGAAAATGGGAAGTTCACCCTGAGAAGGCTCTTGTCTATGTGCTGATAACCCTTTCCCTTTTCCTCTGACGAGTTTACACAGTCACTTTAATATTTGCGCCTTGAAAACATTGACGTGCTTTTTAATTTTACATTTTCCTCGTTTTCTATTCTAGATAGACATATGTTATTAATTTTTAATCTACATCCTGACAGGAAGACTCCTAAAGGACATTTTCATGACCAAGACAAATAGCTTGAGTTCTAGAGGAGTTATAAAAAAATACGTTTACAAGAAACTTCTTAAAGATAAAAATTATAATTTTGTGACACTGTAGGACTATATTTAGAATTATTTAAGAATGTATGTTATTTGTTTCAACCTTATATCTTTAAAACTCGATGAATTAAACGTAAATTCACTAACATGGGAAATTCTACCTTGACCAGACGCGACGTCATAGGTAGGCAACGTCCTTCTTAACATCTAGATATTTTATTCTGATATTTACTAAATGGATTGCAGGGTGAGCTCTTATAGAAAGAATAAAACCAGAGATCCCTAGACTTGTGGTCAAACACACTAACCATTCTGCCTCTAAGGTATGTATTTAATGACGGTTGTATAACATATTACATTTAATAATGATATTATTTTATTGAGAGAGGGAAGTGACAGGGGGTGGGGGGAAGGTTTGGGAGTGGGGGTGGGGGGGTGGGGGAGATTTCTATGTTCGATGTAGAATGGTTAAGTCCC
>CABFWB010001658.1:76614-88993 GCA_902151455.1 Timema bartmani
GGGGGGGGGGGATATAACAAGAGGGAGGGTGAGAGATAATTGTTAGATTAAGGCGTAAGATGAAGAGGAAAATAGATTCGGAGGGAAATGAAAAGAGGAGTGAAGAGAGATTGTAGTAAAAAAAAAAAAGGGTGTTAGAAATTGGCTAAGTAGGGAGTGAGTGAGATAAAGAGAAAGGGGAGGGACTAAAGAGGGGTGGTCGGAAGAATGTGACTTACTTATTTAGAAAATAAAAAGTTTTACCACTGAAAGTTTTTAAAGCAAAAGAAGAAAATCTGTTAAAAGGGGATGATTATTATTATTAATGAACGTGGGCAAAAAGGTTTTGGGGCAAAATATAAAATGGATATTGTATAGTAGTAATAGTACAATATAATCATGTTTTAATTATTATCTTTCCGTTGTTTACGTTAGTCGATGAATGTATGTACGCTATTATGACAGGGTTCCCGATGTCATACAAAAGTAATCGAGGTCTTCGAAAAAAAAAAAAAGTTTTGAGCTGTTGATTTGCACAAAATTACAAAACGTTTTAACTATCGCTGGGATTTACTACAAACACTATTATTCGTACAGTTAAAAAAAAATTGATTTAGGCGATGTTTAACATAGGTAAGGCGATTAGTATAGTTTGTTTGCACAATTTTAATTCACGTTCAAGCTATTTTTGACAAATTAAATTAACAGGGATTGATCAAATGCACTTTAATTCTCCCGAAGAGAATGTGGAAAACCATTATGGGAAAAATAATCCCTTAATACAGACAAACCTTGCCCTTCGCTCTCCTCTCGGATCAGAGCTAAGCAAATGTATGCCCAGTAATATCCATGATCTATAGAGTGCAGTAAAAGATAACAAGTAAGACTTAATAATTATTGTGTGTTCAACACCAGCCTATATGTCAGTGTTATACTGTTTAAGAAAAAATAATTAATAAATACAAACATAGTTCGTTTGTTTGAATTCAAGTTAAACGTAAATATCCTATTAAAGTGATTATTTTTAAAATGAATGAAATCAAAGAGAGAATATATACATACAAAATATGTATATTATTTATAAATTTAAGAGCATACGGGTAACGAGTAGTCTAGGTGGGTAATTCAGTTTGAACCTGACGTCACCTCGTGGTATGGTTCTCTTTTCTCCAAACCAAGGTAGGAATGACTATTATTAATTAAAACTAATGAGCTATAAATTTTTTTTTAGCACCACGTCTTACTACTCTTTCGCTTTACACACTTTACTATAATTGTTACGTATTATTTTCATGGAGATTAGAAAAAAAAAACAGCACCATGTCTTACTAACCGCTCGGGCTATACGCTTAAGTACTAATTACGCTAATGCTTTTATGGATTAGGAAGGCTATATTTATAGGAAGTGTACCCAAATCTATGTGGAGGGACAGCGGAAAACAATTTTGGAAGAAAAAAACTTCAGTACACCCGAACGAGATTCGAATCTCAATCTCCCCGTCATCGGCAGTATAGTCTATTGCAAGAGTAGCGCCTTAGACCATGTGGCCACCGAAGTGTGTGAAAAAATATTCCAGGGGTAGAAAGCAAAATAATATTGGGTATTTTTACCTGGAGTTCTACTACCTATCCAGGATAATCCCTACAAAAAATATTAAAATAATATTAGGGAAAACTAGTCACTCATAGCACGTTTGAATAATGGTCACAATACATTATTCACTAACAAAAATAATTGTGTATTAATTATAGTAATATATTATACTATGATTATAATTTCATAATAACAAGTTGACCTTAAAAAAACATAATTCAAGCGTTATATCGATAAATACCGTCTACCACTTTGGGCACGCGTGCTATATGTTCACGACCTTTGCCTAGACAAAGAATGACAGGTAGGAGGAAGGTTGAATTTAGAGTAAATGCAACTGAATTTGTGTTAAGGGAGTGAGTGAAGCTATTTATAAAAAAACTAACATCACTGCTCTTGACCTGGTTTCGAGCCCGAGTATTGATCTAGTCTATGGCGAGAGATATGTCTTAGACCACGCGACTCTAAAAGAGTGTCATGAAAAAAACTACCATGACTGGATTCCAAATATTAAAATGATAATTGTGGTGTGTATAATTAAGTTTTCTTACATCCATTACTGTTTCAATCCTATGTCTGTCCATCCAAGCCCTATTTTTTCCACCATCAGCTTGCTAAGCCTGTCGTAGCTTCAGCTTCAGACTAGGACAAGCACAACATCCAGTCACCGGCCGTTAATTCATCATTGTGAACGGATAAACCCACATTTAACCAATGATTAATTTTTTTGGTCACGCTGGGAATCGAGCCCAAGACCTAAGCTCATGAGACAGATACGCTACTGAATGAACTAAGGTGTCGGATCATATTTTTTTGATGAAATTTAATATTTCAGATACTTTTTTAATAACTAAAACTAAATGAAGAATAAATGTGAATTTTTTTGAAGTTAGTTTTTGTTCAAACTTTCTAAACAATTATATTAGAGAAACCTGCATTACACACCAAGATTTATTAACTATTCAACTGTATGAAGATCTTATTAAACGGCTAAAATGAAAACTGGGTTGAGAAATAGACATAACTCCAAAACTTGATGCTTTTCTCTTTTGGAAACGTAACCTGGAAAGCTTGGGGAGGGAAGGGTTGGATTTTGGGAGGAAGGGTGGTATGGGGNGAGGTTGGTTGGCGGGAATTAATAAACCTGCGTGTCTTGAGTTAATAGGAGAAAAGGACGGCAGAGAAGGTTAATGGAATGGGGGATGTTTCGAGAGGAAGAGAGGATTTTCACCCCGTGTCGTAAGGCGCAGGTGACGAGAATCTTAAACAGGGACGATCTTCCTTACAAGAAATTGTTCTGGTCCTAGAGACATTTTCCTCGGGTGTCAAGCGATGAAGTTTTAAATGCACTGTTGTTTTTTTATGGACATGAAGAAAGAGAGAGAGAGATGACTCTTGAAGCTCGGCGTTTATAGACACGGGCGAACTAATCTGGGTGTTTTGGGAAGGTTCGTTTAAAATATGTTCACCCGGGTTAACGAAAGGGAAAATGAAAGGGATTATCATTATAAAGGGGAAAAATATAAGTTTTGGTGGGTGATCCAATTTACAAGTTTAAACAGTAACGCCGCAGAAATACTAAAATGAATATAATCTCACTGTAGTTCTACCAAAAGGCTGTAGACATGTTTTAAATAAGTAGGCCTACACTCCAAATACCCTGAAAAGTAGCAGGCTTACCTTGATGGATTACATAATGGTAAAGTTTATACGATCGGGCCGTACTATAATCCTTCATTTGCAGGGCCGAGGGAGTGTGAAGTACGCACATTAATTTTTTTTTAGTATTTAAAATCAGGTAGTTACAAATCTGTTGAATATAGTTCTTACATTAATATGGTGGGTATGAGGAACACAGGATTTAGAGGAGTTTTACCCGTATTTGCGTGAAGGTAGAGTGAGAAACCCAGGCGAGATTCGAAACCCTTAACTCGCTGCTACCGGCAAACAAGAAATAAATGAGGCTGACGCCTTTGTTCACGTATCCACCGATGCGAATCACGATCTACCCAAAGAACCACGCACGATGAACCTTTCTTCAAATAATGTAGAGACAGCTACCCTCCCGTTTTCTTACTCATATGTTACTTTCTGGTATGAAATAAATATAAAATTTACAAAGTGATTAACATAGGTAGTCACACGATCTGATGCACCACACTCGCAATATAATAGATCATCGATGACGTCAAGGTTGAGGTTCAAATCCAGACATTAACTAAGTTTTATTTTACTAAAATGTTTCCTACTTTCCCAATAAGCAAGTACGTATACATTTACTTTAAATTCTTCCTCCTTGATTACAATCCGATCAGCGTAAATATGCGGGCAGACTTGATGATTAGTAATACGCAATTTAAAACTATTGAACAGAAACATTATTGTGAATATATCTTTTTTAAAATGTCTCATCTTTAAAAAAAACTCTGCTCTCAGGGGGATTACGTTGGCTCCCTGTCAGCAACTCTTGCAATTTCCTCACCAGCGAAACACAACCACAATACCACAACCCTTACGACACGTTAAAGTATCTTGTGGTTTAATTCAATTTCCACCGTGTGGCTCCATTTAAATCCTCCTGTGAAAAGGGGAAAGAGCCAATCAGGTAAAGCCCACACTAACCTCCCTCCTAGACGTATGAAGCTCTTCTACGCAAAGTCCGGTTGTTCCCTCCCGTTTCCCTTTCTTCTTCCTGGATCCATTTGTTACGATTTCAAGGCTCGGATCACAATCCAGCAGGAAATGAGGTTGCAAACTCAGACAAAAGACGATCGCATTGCGGTCGGACAGAGATGAATGCGTCACGTTCTCACCCCATGATCGGAATTAGAGGTAAGTAGATGGTCTCTGAGAAAGATTATCTTACGACTGTTAGTTAGGTCTGTCCTGAGACGTTCATTAGCGACTTGAATTAGAAGAGTCGTTTTACAATCAGTTTTAATATAACTTAGTCTGTACACACATACATTCATGAAAAGTCTGGCTGTGCAAGAAAAAATAATCTTATAATTAAAATAAGTAGACCTACACAATTTTTTTTTCTGACCATTTTATCTTTTTAATCGAATGATTTAGTTCACTTTCTGAAAATATTACATTGGTTTTTCAGGTTTATTACTAAGGGAGATGGGATATTTATTTATTTAGAATAAACACCTCTTCGGGCATAATAGGGAAATTAACTCTGATGAGGAATGCCAGAATTCATTGCATGGCTGTGTTAACTAGAGGACCATTTTTTGATATTACGGTTTTCCATCATTGACCAAATTTTACGAAATTATTGTTACTATTGTTACGTGACGACAGCTTCAGAAAATGGTATTATACGTATACATGTGTGAAATTATCTTTAGTGACTGCCAGATGCTTACCATCTTGTGTAAATCTCGATTTGTTCTCAAACTAAAGCTCCAAGACTCAAGAGCCTACGTCCTCCATGATAGGCCAATGACTTTGAAATACCTCAAACCAGTCTTTGGATAACGAATACGATTTTCTTCCTTCTTAGCTAAATAAAAGTTAGATTAAGATGGATTTTAAATCGAAACATTTTCTTTTCCGAATCGGAACGTTATTTTTATCCCATAATTAGTGAGTAATCTATAAAGAACATAGTTCTGTTGAAAGTGTGGGAGAAGGTTTTTCTCGCATCCCCTTCCATCCGACCTTAAGGAAATCACATGTTAGTGCTTAAGCTCGTTTTCAAGATATGCTCGGATTATAATCTGTGTGTTTGTGAATAAACGTTTAACATACCAACATTATTTTATTTATTACAATTATTATCATGACTATAGTATAAAAAAGGACCTATGATTTCTTAAAAAAAAATGTGACACAGAAATTATGGAATTGTTCCATCCAGCTCGTTTGTTTCCTGATGTTACTGATAGATGAGTAACACAGTTTGTTGGAAAGATACCCCTTCAGCTTGACTTTGCTGTTGAGCGGTAACAATGTCTTACCCCCATTTATATTCTCTTCTTCCCCCAACCCCTTCTTTATAACCTTTCGCAATGTCTCATCAGAGCAAACACGAAGTAGTAGACCAGACAGCCAACACCCGCATACCCGCACTAGGCTGTTGACGGATGAAAGTTGAGGGGCGGGGGTGGGGGTGGGGGGTGGGGGGATGAGGTGAGGAAAGTAGTGGTTTTATTGCTTAGTTTTGTGCCGGGGTTGGTCTATGACACAAAGGTTTATTGGGGTGAGGGATTAAACTAAAGTCAAAAAGTCATTCCCAACCACATAGCCTAGAGTTTAATTTACAAGACATGTAGTTAAGGAAAAAAAAAAACTTGTCCTTTCAAGCATGTAGCTTTAGGCTTTCGGTTAGAACACTCGCATCTTGATACGGCAAGTTTTTACATGCGATGCACTTTTTTTTATTTAGTTTCCAGATGAAAGATTAAACAGTTATTTAAAATGTCTTCCTAATCCTGTTTAGCATAAATGCATTATTAAATTGAGGGTCTCCTTGAGGAGTTATATGTACACGAAGCTTATTTGAAGTCTAACAATAAACTGACAATATAAAGTATTTATTTTTTATACCTACTGAGGTTTTTTTTTTTTCAAAATTGTTTTCACCTCTCCCTTCACGCATAAGTGGGTACACTTCCTCTAAATATAACCCTACTAATCTATAAAAACCCTTAGCGTAATTAGTACATGATCGTATAGCCCGAACGGCTAGCAAGACGTGGTATAAAAAAAAAGAGGAAAAAGTCGAATTGCCAAAAGTAACATATTGGTACCTCCGTTTTATCGATTTATCTTATCAAATTAGCAAACCATTCACTTAGTTGGATATTTCTAAAAAGGTTCAAGTTATATTTATCAATTTTTACAAAATCTTTATAGCCCTGATATCCAAATAAAAAAAACCAATTTTACTAAAACATTTCACCCTATGCGCTTAAAATAAATCCTTGAACAAGTTTTTTTTTTAATTCCTGAATAAAATGTCCGGAAATTTGAACTAAAGACAATTACTGTGCGTTAATTTTCTGTAAAATAACTTCCCAGACAGAATTAAAAAGGTCATAATTTAATCTAAGACATTCTTTGCTGGCATAAAACTTTTCAATTAAAGTTTGTGATTCCTTGTAATATACATGAAAGTTCCTCGTAGCTCAACTTTGTTTTGCATTGTGTTGAAGCCACACTTTCTTTGACAATCTTGCCGTCATTCGCAGTCTTATTAAATCTGTTAATACATAGGTAAGGTAAACTAATTTTTTTTTAAACGTATAAGCAGTGGATCTATACTTGTAAATTAATTTTACAAGTTTTTAACGCAAAAACAAATTTTGTAAAGTAATATAAATATACAAATAAAAAGAGAAAAATAAAATGTTAACAATGAATGTTTTAGAAATTATGTTCGTGGCAATCGTATTGAAATGCAAGTCCCAAAAATATCTTAAATAAATTTATCATATTGGGAAATGTATCTATTAAAATAAAGGTAGTTTTTTAATTAATTGGAGTATTTAATTTAACCAGCTGTTGGTTTCTTTGCCAACTGTCGTAAATCCAAAGACTGGAAAGAAGGTACAAAAATTTAGAAATGTTTGGATTTGATTATGTTGTTTGTGTTTTCTGTCACTTGTCATCTTTTACAATTTAATTTTAATATCTCTTAGACATTATTAATTTATTTGTAGTTATTTTAAAAAGATTCTCTACCTAGCAAGGTTTTTGCTGTGCTTATATTTTTCATAATTTTTTTAACACAAAGAAATTGTGAACAATATTTTATTCCGTAGTGAACGCGACCGACTCCGAGGTGTATTGGTTAAGCTTCCAATGGGTACACCTTTTCAAATTTAGTAGCCTACAGATATAATAATTTTACGTTGAATATTAACTGCCTGGACTTTTACAGGATTACCAATATTTTCATAATACAAAATTACCTTTATTTTTCAGGCTTTCCAAAAGCAATTCTTTTCCTTTTACAGATATATAATGAGTAATATAGAGGAATAACATTTCATTTTTCATTAAATGGACTGTTATGAATTCATGTCCTTTGTATTTATAACGGACTATTTTTTGACCTTGATGGGGAAATTTATGCAGTTTTTACGCATCGCAATGTTTCAAGGAGAAAGAAAAATAAGGGAAAGGAGGTATGTTTAGAACATCTATTCGGATCTGCGTGCTTATTTCTTCAGCTCGATTTTTCTTCCATGCAAACCTATCATTTAAAGCTTATAGATTGATGTTACGAATCTATATATATTATTGTTGTTTATTGGGAAATCCCCTGTGTTTCTCAAGTTATTTTTACAGAAACAAAACATTCCTGCGGTTTTCCAGCCCTTTTAGTTTTCCAGGTTCATTGGCAGCCTTGCCTTTAGTTATGTTAGAGATGAAAACAAATCTTGAACATTTGTGTGTCTCACATAAATGTTGTATCCCCAATTATTAAAATAAATTACATATTTCAACCAAACTTAGGCATACACAAATGAGGCTCCAAGTATCTCTCTAGTCTAAAATCTAACGTCTTTTTCCTGGCCTAGAAGTATCCAAAGAAATAACTATTTGGGGCAAGAAGGAAAATAAATTAGAGATGGGGGAATTCGATTCCTCGATACCTATCGATTCTTAAGGGTATTGAGAGGATCGAGAATCAAGAAAATACCTCGATTCTTGATACCCCAATTCCTAAAGATACGTTAACTATTCTATATATTTGTATAATAAAAATTAAAAACGCATTATTAGATTTGAAAACCTAAAAATTGATGTTTTGCTTCAATATGTAAACATATTTACCGTGGTAACATAATCTATTCAAGAAAAAACACAAATAAACCTCCGTATTAACAGATAACAACCCTGTGTTCAAGAAATATATTATGATTGCTTTGCAAATTTAATGTCACAAATTAACTAATAATAATATAGGTAAAGTTTATTTCAAAATTTTAACGCCAAAATTAAAAGCATGACTGTAATTTGTAAAGGCAAAAATGTTTTAAAAGTCTAATTAATAATTAATAGACGTGTACAGAAATTTCCAGAATAAAATCAAATTGGTAAAAAAGGTTAACCTATCACGGCAGTCATATTGGTTTCTATGAACATAAACCAATATGGCCGTTCCCACTTCATTTCATGCCTATTCCAGTAAGAATCGAGTATCGAAGAATCGAGGTAAAAATTTAAGAATCGAAATCGAAAAACTTTTATCGTCCCAACTCTCGAAAAAATCTTGATATTGTGTTAATAAAGCTGATTTATTATATTTTTCTTTTAGAAAAAAGACGTGGGGGTGGCTAAAATTCACACTAAAATAAATAATCGAAGGAGACACACAGTGTAAGGGTTTGGGAACCTCTGCATTAGGTACTGGAAAAAGTTAGACAGATATATTATTATACATAACGAGTTTCTTCCCCTTATATGATTTATTTATTTGGTTTGTGAGAGTTCGGTTAAAGTTTTACTTAACACAAACGGAAATGTATTATAGTTTTCATAGCCACGTAAAATCAAGCTTTGGTTACACTATTAGTGTTCTTAATATATCTACTACCATAAGGTCAGGGTTCAATCCCGTGCGAAAAATAATTTCAAACAAATAAGACTTTACACCTCTTTTTCAGGTAACTGAAAACATCTGTCAAAAACAAATACTTTAAAGGATCTCAAACATCAGTGGAGGAGGTTTATCATGAATGTCATAGACTAATTGTATATCCTAGCCTACATAAGACATGTTTAAAGGATCTCAGCTTGACACAAGAAGAACGAAAGGAAGACAAATTACTTCGCACCAGTAAATTTAATTCTTTTCCGCTGATCAAGCAAAGGTCTGAGACCACGACAAAAGATATTCCTGCCGCCTGGACGAACTTCTCGATCTGCTCCTTTTTCTAGTGGACACCTCTCACTAAGGACTGTCTGTTTGTCACACTATTTGTCCTCCCCGTTTGACAACAATGGATGGGATACCGTGCAGTTTGGTCCAGTTTCTTCCTTGGGAGCTTCTTTTTTTTCCTGCATGACCTTTGAACACAAAAGAGTCACCCATACCTGTCATATACACTTTATAGAAATATTCAAAACCAACGCACCAATAGATATCGTGGTTGTGCTCCCAGTAGCGGATTGTATGTAAAATATTGACAGATTCATGCTTGGATTGACGAGATATTATTTGTACGTTTACCCACGTTCGAAAAAAAAAAATCAGCCCAAACTCAAATGTTACTTTGTAATTGGTGCAGTGTGTGTGGTTGGCCAACTGGACATTGGGGGGACGGGGCTAGATACAGTACAGTTTTCATATTAATGGTCTCATCTGACAACTAGAGAATTTACCAGATCTTCTTTTACGTAATCATACGCGAGGTCATGTGATAAGCAGCTGTCACTTTTGATGGATATTATAAATACATATAACTAACATTAATAAAGTAAAATCTTATCAATGTTAAAAAAAAATGTTTGTATAAGATTGAACTGTTGCACTGGACAAAAACCTACCATCAGTTTGAGTCATTTCCGTTCAACACGTCATACTGCCCTTGCATACTAATCCGCATATTTATACTACTATAGTAGAGATGCGTAAGGTAGAATTTAGAAGAAATACACCAGCTTTTGCATGGAGGAAAAGTGAGAAGGTATTCATTTAGAGGAATAAATACCGTTAATGTACCAGGTCAGTATTCGATCCCCGACCTACCAGTCATCGGCAAACCATATATTAGACGAGACTGACTCCACTAAGAACATAAACTGACGATAAATCGAACAGTTATTGAATTTTGTAGCAACAAGAAATTTAACGCTCTGTTAACTGCGGCGATAAAAGTCTCGTTTCAAAGTTTATTATACATAAATAATTATATGTACACTTGATTTACGTCGTTTCGGCTATCAACTGAATCCAGCTATCACTTAACCTGCCCACGCACAAACAACAATGCACGAACATGCAATATTTATTGCTGTTAAGGAATTCTCGCGGAATTTAGTTTTGTGTTTACATATTGTCAAGTCCACTGATCCTCTGGTGTAATAATTCAACTAGCTGTCGCATTCAACAAACACACGGCGCAGCGCATGCGCAAGTGTTGACATATAGCGCCGAGAGCATCAGTAATAAAATAAAATGCTCAGCAAACAATATTTTATTGTCAGGTGTATATTACATGCGTTACAGCGTGATGTTATGCACATGTCAGAATGAAACACATTTTATAAAATGGTAATAGCAAAAAAAAATTATAAACATAGTGATTGTAGACTAAAAGTTGCCAGGGGCGGTAATACTTTTTGTGTATTTATTTCAAATAATCAAGGTATATATATATACCTTGATTATTTGAAATAAATACACAAAAAGTATATATATATCAGACGAGATTGATGCCTTAGCCTGCGTGACCACGACTACTGGTTTGGCTAATGGGTTGGGAATCGGGAAGGTTGAATATATAAGAAGTGAGCCCACATTTTGCGTGGTGGGAGAGGGGAAAACCATTTATGAAAAACCACCCCTAGTTCACCCGAGGAGATTAGAACCTCAATCTCCCCGTCCTCGGCAGTCTACCTCAACACGAAATCAGCGTGTTAGCTAACTACACCCATGAGGTGGGTAGTATTGAATAATGTATACACATATATCATATATCAAATATGTGCATCGATGTATAGGCCTACACCTGTAATCGTGGGCACGTAGGCTAAGGCGTCAATCTCGTATGATCTGTTTTGAAGTTGGCGGGGAGGCTGAGGTTAAAATCTTGGCCGATTGGACTGATTGTGATTTCCCCCAAACACTTTATACAGTCTCTTACCAAGCCAAATGTGGGTACACTTCTTATAAATTGAACTTTCCTTGTGACTATTTCATTAGTGTAATTTTTTTGTGCACCACATCTTCAGGCTATCTGAGCTATTGGGATAAGGATGAGGAATATTTAATTTAGAATAAATGTACCCGCATTTTAGTGGAGGGAGAGTGAAAAACCTTTTAGGAACTAATCTTAGGTTTATCAGCCTGAGATTAGAACCCCAATCTCCCCGCCATCGGCAATTTAATATATTACCAGAGTGATACTTTCTTAGACCATTCGATCACCAAAGAGGACACTATTTGTGAAGATATGTGGATATAGCCAGAATTGGTAGCACACCATGGAGATAAATTATTGGGATTGTAAAAAAAAAAATTAATTCGAGATTTTGATAAATATCTGCGGTAAGAGTAGGTAAACTTTCTGTGCTTTCCCCATGCTAAGAATCGAATCTGGGACCATTGGCAGTATAAATGTGTGAATAGCATGAACAAATAGCAGGATTAGGGGGGGGGGGGAGTATAAAATATATTATACACTGTTAACTGATAAGTGCCCATAAATATTATTATTTGGAAGAAAGAATATTATTTACTTTAATTTATTTGACTGAAAATATTAATCGCTAAAATTTATACTTTAGATATACAATTTATTAATACAATAACTAGGTGCATGCATAGTTGATCTACTCCAAGGAAAAAGTCTGTGAAGAAGGTCATTAGAACCCTTGAATATATGTGTGCAGTACATATATAAATATAAATATATATATACATTCAATGCTAGTACTGCCCATTTATCTCTCTTATCCTGTCCTTACAAATAAAGACTTATGTCTCTCACCATTGTGTACAGTCCCTCCTTCCCATTTTCCCTCGAATAAGTCCGTAAATTTGTCTCCCCCTTAGTTCGCTTCCCTCCCGACAACAAAAGGTGTCCCCCCCCCCACCCCCAGTCACCAAGTTTCTTCATCCAA